>JAPYZJ010003915.1:0-14933 GCA_030522765.1 Ophioninae sp. B BG-2022a | reverse complement strand
GAGAGAATTAAATAGGAAGAGAGAACGAGAGTGAGGTGGAGAAGTGCTTTTGTGTCACGATGTTTATATGAAACGTATAAAAAGAGTGAGAGAGGTCCGGGACGAGTGTTACACGGTATGCGTCGTGTGCCACACATCGCACATTAAACGCACACACATACACAAACTCATGAGCCCCGTGTGTATATATAAGGACTATAACCTGACCATGAACATTCCGAATTCCTGGTGACTTTAACGTTATTTTTACGATCCTGCTATGTCTACATTATTCTTCGATGTGTATTCCATACCGCACGAAGTATCCCAAATCCCTCGTGCTTCTCGTCAATATCGCGGCTTTCGCATACATTCGTTATGTTTGCCCAGAACGCCCAGATCTCCGCTGCAACAGGCTGCAGAAATTTTCGAAGCCTTTCTTTTTTACGCTCCCTTGAATAGACAAGTAAGAGTTGGAATAAATGAACTTCCCGGGGGGTCAAGATGACCAATACTGTGTACACATATGTATAAATATTTATATATATTTTTTTTTCGCTCGAAAATCGTGGACCAACCTGAGAGGAGGGGGAGGGGAAAGCTGCAGCTTCGCGTTATTTTTCACGAATATATTTCTTTGTTCGCCTCGGGACGAAAATCCAGAGGCAAAAGTGAGAGAATGAAAGAAGGAGAGAGGAAGAGAAAGAGAGAGTCCATCGTCCTCACAGCAGAGATCCATTCATAAATATTTCAAAACGGCTTAATTTCAAGCCACCACCGCTGTTCCGGAATAAAATTCTCTCGATTCGATTTAAAAACGCAAACGGTGCTGCCAAGTTCGACCAAAAAGACAGATGGAGAGAAAGAGAGGGAGAGAGAATGGAAGAGCGATGGAGAACTGAAGTATGGAGTTGACTGCAAGAAACGAGAGGGAAGATGGGAGGGAAGCTAGAATGTATACGACGTGGGCACGACCCGGGTCGAGCAGATCCTCTCCATGGTGAAATCGTCTTCTTGGGTCAATGAGAGCCGCCCGAGCAAATGCGAGGCTACCAGGGCAAAAAAAAGATAGAAATGCTTTGCGAGGCAGATCGTCCGACCGAAGTATCGGGATGGAGAAAAAGAGCAAGAGAGAACGATTAAGTGATTGGGACAGTCCAAAAATTCAATGATATTAATTTATGCATTTGCATAGAAAAAAAAAGATTTTTGAGTATTTTTCACTATTAGGATCGGTCTGAGCACAAAATCAATTATTGATGGCAAAATGTTTCCGGGATCGGTCACAAAACCACCTTATTTGTTTTTAAGTACAAAAAAAAAACGATGAATGTTGAAATAAAAGGAAAATGATTATTTAATGAATTATTCAATAATCAACATATTCATAATAATTTTTGTTCAGAAGACAATGTTCACTATTAACTATAAGCTTTTTTTAAAAAAGCGTCTTCTGGGCCTTATTCAGACCACTGTTCCTAATAAGGCCATACCCGTTGTAACTTCGGACAGAAATTTTTTTAAAAGAATTTAATGTTCAATTTTAAACTTAATATTTTGATAACAACATGTATGGTGCTGATAAACCATTGCATATAATTAAAATAAAGATTCACTAAGTAATATTGAAAAATTTTTTTGTTATCGAGAGTTTTTGTACGTCGAAATTTACAAAATGCCTACGTGCGATCGTACGCGCTGCCTTTTATCGACTGCAAATTTGTTTGGGTTTGCCACAGCGCGGCGGTTGCTATGGCAATTGCGTCCATTCAAAGTTAGACACTCGATGATGAGAGTTCAATCCTTTTGACTTTGTAGTTTTGGATATTTAAAACGTGGGCTTTATTGGGCACTTTATTGGGCCTTACATGGGTCAGGTACCTTACGTGTTCTGATAATCATTAATAATTTCTAGTATTAATATTAATAATGAATAAATATTAATTAATCGTCAATCCATATGGCTTTGTTTCCCCTATTGTTATTTCTTATTATATGATTTATTACATATTCTATTCGATGTTGATCATTTTATAGTAAATGTGCTCCATTTACTTCGATTATTCCTTACATTTCTTATTGATATCACATTTTACATCGTTGTACATAAATTATTATTATTTAATGGATCAAAGTGTACTTTTACTCGGTAGTGTGATATATCATTTCACGATTACAGCTCTGACGTTACTTTGTACACTTTGTCACGGATAATAATCGATCTTACGATTTACGAGAGTGAAAAGGAATTTGTAATTAAGCAAGAAAATAACAATTTGCCTCAAGATGGAGCTAAGGCTTGACAAATATGTTTATTTGCTCCCTATCGGCCCTTTGCTCCTCTTTTTTGGCAATAGGTTATCGTACAGTGTGTTATTTTTAATTTGGTGTAAAATCCTTGTATTAGCACTGATAAACTATTCGATTAAGGTGTTGCTGGATGTATGCATTATATGTTTATGGCCACTAAATTATTCAGTAAAAAATTCTCAAATAATTATGAATAATAAAATGATGAAAAAAATGATTATGAAAATAATTATGAATAATATATATGTATTACTATTTATCAAGAATTACCATTCCACAAATTGTCAACAGTTTTGGCGGTTTTTTTAAATATTCATTCGGCAATACCTTAATCAAACCACGATTCCCCTACTTTCTCTCTTATTGTTGCTCTTTTCATATTACGATGAAGATTCAGAAAATCGCAAGATCCCGCAAAAGTGCGATGCGTGCAAATCAATCGAGAGGTGTCCAATGAGACCACGAGCATAATTTTCTCGCCTCCGGACTGTCGGCTGTCTAGTACCATGACTCGAGAAAATATACTCGGACGACGACGTTGTTAGCACGCTCTCGAGCGAGCACCACGCGTATTCCGGATTATATACCTACTCGCTCGCGACGAAGCTCTTCAGCTTTCCTCATGGTGTACCTCGCTGGCGCACAAGCGAAAGGCGATTTCGCGCAACCCCGAGCTCTTAACGGGAAGTAATGTTTTATCGATTCGTTGACAGTTTCATTCGTTTTTCGTGGCTGTAAAAATTTTCCTGCCGCCACTCAACGTCCTGGTTACATAGCGTGTACATGCGCAATCGCGGTCTCCGCGGCGACAAAGGTTTTGCGCTTGCTTTCACGAAGACCGCAACACCCGCTGCGCGTCATGACGGCCAAATGATGCGGAAACTTGCATCGTCGGAATGCTATAATTTTTTTTTTTTAGATATTTTTTCAATTCCGGGATTTTTTTCATTTATGAGTTTTTTTCAACTTCTGAAATTTTCTTTTCGAATCTCTGAATTTTTTCCCAATTTCTTGATTTTTTACAACTTCTAAAATTTTTGTTTCCATTATCTGGAGTTATCTCTTCCTATTTCTGGACCTTTTTTTTAACTGTATTTTCGGTTTTTGTCGAATGTCTGGATTATTGTTGACATTTCAGATTCTTTTTCGAAATTCTATAGCATTACTTTTCTATTTCTTAAATTGTCTTTGCCACATTCTGAACTTTTTTTCCAATTTCTCAATTTCCTACCATTTCTGTAATTGTATTTTACAAATATTGGCATCAATCTCCAATTTTTGGAAATTTGTTTTCAACGCAATTTAGTGTACAAAAAAAATAATTCTTCGAAATGTTTAATACATATTTTAGACGATGTTGTTCTTTTTTTATTTAGTTCTTGATTTTGGATATTAGTCAACATGAATTTGCGTTCAATATTTTGCATGACGTCACCACAGAATCACCCCTGGTGAAAATTCGATGAAACTTTTATTTTCTGACCATTTCCTTTTTAGCTTGCACAGTAATTCATTGCGTTACAATAAATTTCATAATACGTAGAAACTTGTCGGTGACAAACCGTGTCTGTGATCGAAATTGAATGGCGTAGTCGTTATGTAAATCGAAAGCGATTTTTCAGTCGCTAAAAGATACATTTTTATGTGGTCAACTAAACGTCACAGGAAATTGGAAAAAAGTCCTATCTACACGGGTACGTTCACCCTGACATAATTTTACATGTGACATGCGTAGAGTTGATAATCCTACAAGGCAAACAGTCGCATCGTGAAAATCATACGCCTTCAATGAATGTTACAAATTTACATGAGACACACGTTCTACAATTCGAATTGGTGTTACATTCTGATCAGCAAGAAATTTCTAATTATTTCTTTTAGCACCAGCAAATTGGTATAATAATTGCTACATTTAAAAAAAATGTCGTTTTTAAGCAGCATTATTGAAGATCCAAATATCTCTATTGGAAAAGTGGCAGCTATTTTAATTCGTACAGCGAATTGATAAAGTCATTTTTATTTTTTTACCTTCTGATTCTTTATTTACCACCAAAATGTGCACATTTTTGTTGAAGAATAAATTTCGGAATTTTTTTCCGCACTATTAAAGACAATAGATAATAGACAAAAGACAATCTTATCTCTCCTTCCCCTGGAGGAGAGATAAAATTGATCTTTTTCTCAGCGCAAAAATGTCCAAGATTTAAACTGAAAAAAGAAAAGAGAAAGTGATATCTGTGAAGTGTATCGCAAAACATCATGCCATGAGTTTTTGAAAAATCGTTAAAATTCTTAGAAATTTAGGGAATGACAGTTCCTGATCGAATAATAATACATAAAATATTTTCGAATTTTTCTCTAAACAATTTGGAAGTACCCAAAGCATGAATTACCTTCGTTGAATTAATAAAAATATGAATTACCATTAACTTTATGCCCGACAGCTCATCCAGTAATACCTCAACAAATCGTATTATTTTTTCCCAATTTCAATTGTTTATTACAATTTCTTACTCCCTGGACATACCGACTTATGTGTCGTTTAGATACTAGCCATCACCACTTTTTTTCACATTGCTATTCCCATCAGAAGAATTTACCTCCGGCATTTTGAAGCTCAGTTTTTCCTACCATGAAAAAAATCATTTCTCCAATAATTGCCAGGATTCCCGATTGATATTTGGAGTATTCGATGAAGCGAACAAAATACGTTCAAGGATGTCGACCCCTGGGCGACGAGTCGGAGAGTTCATTAGCGACAATTGTACAAGCGTGACGTGCTCTTTGCGGCTAATTATGCTTGCCAGGTCATTTTATATACACACACAGATTAACATCCTAGATACACCGATCCGAGTATGCGTGCACACGTATCCGGAGGAATGGGAGAGCCACGTTCGTACGCGGAAACGGGTTACGATTAAATCGTATTGCCCCTTAAGCGGAAGATGTCCCGATACACAGTAGACCCTCGATTACGTTATCCTTAACGCTCGATTGAATTATCTCTGGGGGGGTTGACTCGGTATAACGTGACTATGGCATCCTATCATCTATGTATCACGTACTTCATGGTAATTCCTCTTTCGCACGCTTGAAATATAATTAATCGTTTATCCAGATCTCCGTGAGTGAAAATCGGTGAAAACTCGATTTTGACTTGTCCTAGCTGATTCTTTTTAAGACATAAAGTGGGAACGGTATGTTTTCGAACATTGTGCCTATTGGACTTCGATTTAATAAAATAACATTTGTATGAAAAGAAATAGCGATACGATGCGTCGAAAAATAATTGTCATCAATCAAATAATCGTAGTCGTAATTGGATGCCAGCAATGAAAGAGTTCCACTCCAATGACTACATCCGAGTTGGTTTCCGGTCGTATTGGTTGGTGTGGCTGAAATTTGTTGATTATGACCCTGAAGCTTCTCACTGTGGTAGGAGATAAGGATAGTAAAACAGCTTCAAAATTCATGATAAATGAGGTTCTATTTGAGTAAATGAATAAAATATTTCTTAAAATTGAATTAAAATAAAATCCTCAACTGCGAATCCTTCTTCGGTGATTTGTTATTACAACTCATCATTCCCTGAAATCCTGCAGCGATTTATGTCAATGAAAACATTTTTACAACCCACGGAATAAATTTTACAATTTTTCTACCTATACTATACACGCTGACGCTACGCTGTCATGCGATTGTAGCGTTATCAGATCCAAAATGTTGTAAGGGGCAAAAGTAATTCCAGTTATTATTTAAATTGCACAAACTGCATTAATTGCTTAAAAGACCGTAATCATCAAAGCGTGATATGAAAGCAACATACATTCTCATAATCATCACCTCAGAGGTCTTCGTAGATAATGTATTTGTCGTCTTCGTATCAAGGTTATCAAAACCATCATTAATCAAATTGAAACTCGGGCTGATTCCAAACTTCAGCAGATGTTACCATGTAATAGTGATAATATATTTCTTAATTATAAGAAAGATGGAGAAACACATGGTAGGTTTAAACCAATTAAAAAATGAGTTTCAACAATTCAGACAGAACTGAGGAGTATTAGAAATTGGGCAGCTATATAAGAACTATTAGAAATTCCAACATTAAGCAGTATCAAAAAAAAAAGCGCATTCAACGTCCTTCGAAATAATCTGAAAATTTCGACTCGAATCGGAAAAAAAAAACTAGCAATACGTGAGAAGAAAAAAATCTCTCGTCACTTGACACTAAACGGAGGGACAAAGATGAATAGGGAGGTCCAGTGGTGCTCGTGGTTATTTCATTCGCTTTAAATCCCATCTCCATCCTTCTCTCTCTCTCTAGTTCTTCGCCCGTCTGCCTCGATAAAACGTCAGTGTATAAATGTCCACCGAAATGGCTTTAAACGACCGTTAAAATCGCGTTATTGTTTCTGACCGCATCACGAGGGCGAGAGGAGCGGAGATGGTGGAGGTTGAACGGAAGAGCGCCGTTGGTCGAGGCCCGAAATCGCCGGGCCAAAAGCGTACGTGTATACGCGTGACGTTTACGCGATGGTGTACATACGCACATACGAGAACCACCGCGGCGGGCCCTCGTGCGAGTTGCTCCGACGTTTAATCGCTCTTAAAGATTTACGATCGTTCCCTCCCCCTGCCCTCCCCTCCCTCGCCCTCCAACCACGATCCCATTCTCCCTCTCTAGGTCCTATCGCGTGTACACACGCGCGATCGTCTCCTCACTCACGGACTCGAACCGGGCTCGAGCATCATCTCCTATCGTCTCACAGCCGGATCCATGAGAGACGAGGAAGGGGCACTCCGCTTCGACAATAACACTGATAAATTAAAAACAATTGCGTTATCTTATCGCCCGGTTGCGATGAATGTTTACACGTGGAGAACTAGATAGGTGGCATCGACCAGACCGATCGCAGGATCATTCTTGCGTGAAAAGAATTACGGTCAATATCTTCATTCATCCGTTTGTGGACTTACGGTTGGAAAACGTTCCAATCGGATAAAGCCCGAGAACGAGTGCCGTTGATGATTTAGATATTTGGATCCTTGATGATTTTTTGTTTGGGTTTGGTCGTTTGGAAATTCAACGTTTTTTTTTTCATGCTGTTTAAATATTTTTTTTAGTTTAAGCTTTTTTAAAAAACTTAGTTTTTTAGCTATTTTTTAAAGTGAAATTAAAGATTTTGGAAAGTGAATGTGAAATATTGAGTTTTGTTTTAACTATTAATGAAGATTTCGGTTTTTGAAAAGTTTGACCACAGTTTTGGTGTTTTTGAAAAGTCAAAGTAGAACATGTAGCTTTTTTTATAGATTAAAACTAAACATTCCGATTTTTTTTATTATACTAAGCATTTGGTTTCTTTTTAAAATAAGATAAGAAATTTATTTCTTTTTTAAGTAAACGTCAAAGATTTAGTTATTTGAAAAATTAAAGCTCAGATTTAGTTTTATTGAAATCTAAAAATAAAGATTTACTTATTTTGAAAAACTACAATATCGAATGTGAGTTTTTACGTAAGTATAAATATTGGATAAAATTGAAACATTTCTCAGGTAGATAGGAGAAAGTAATTTTTCTCCAGAGGACGAGATTCGCAAGCTTTGCATTTTTGAGTAAACCAATTTGCGGAACCCTCGTAAATTGGCGATCCGGATTTGCCGACCGATAATACAGTGAAACCACGTGGAGAAGCTTTTCCAATACGGCAACCGCTGCTATGAAATATACGACGAGAAGGAGGCTCTCGTCGCCCGCCATCGCGGGACGATAAGAGCTCGAGAGCTCGAGAGAACGGGCCACATGGTAGAAAAGCTGTGGCTGGATAGATGGTTGTAAGAGGGTGAGAGATCGGAGCTGCTCGCGACATTAACCGTTGCCGAGCCGGCGATTTATCGCTGCTTCAAATATCTCTCGAGATCTCCTGTTCTCCGACTATATCCTTCCGAGGATTCGGACGTCGCCCTTTGTCCCGAATTTCCTTCGGTTTAGTCGCCCGGTTGGTCCTTCCATCTCTAAAATAAGAAAAGTTGACAAACGCAAGGAAAACGTTTCGAGTCGGAATCCATAACCGCTAATGGTGTTAGTGGACAATGATGAAAGCGATTCACGAAAAATTACCGCGATGGTTGCGGAAATTGTGAAATCTTAACGGGGGATTCCGGGATTTAGATAAAACAATGTTTATGAATCTGCCAGCATTAATTTTTTTAAATCAATCTACATTTATCAATCTTTCGAATAGAAAGAAAATATTTTTATTGTTGTTAACATAATTTGTAATTGAACCTTCTGTTTGTCAACATAATTTGTAATTAACCTTCTGTGTTAGAAGAATGAATAATTTACCCTTCTGTGTGTTGACAAAAGTAGTTATTGAACTTTCTGATTGTTAACAAAATTAGTAATTCAATCTTCTGGTTGTTAACATATTTTTTAATTCAGTCTTCCAGTTATTCAAATTATTTGTATTCAACCCTTCTGGTCGATGTAACGTAATTCGTAATTTAATGTCTTACTGGTTAAAATAATTTGTAATTGAACCTCCTCGTTGTCCTATTGAACAAAATAGATAAATGTACCTTAAAAATTATTCGCTCATTGTATTCCCGTCATTCTAATCATGATATTCATTTTGATAAAGAAAAAGTACGGAACGCGGTATCTATACAAATCGTATGACATTGCACTTAACCATCACGTATCCATCTTGCCCCATCAGACGGTTAACGATTCATCAATGAATCACGTCATAACCTTCAACAGTTTTGACCACCGAGCTTTACTACATCAACAACTGAGACTTTCATTATTTTTCCTTACCTATCTCTCATCAGAATCAACAACTCAAACGGACTGAAACGATAGTAAAGTTTACCAAAATTAGATACTATGGCGTTGGCACGCCCAACGGCATTTCCGTAAAACCGTCAGGGATAAATAACGAGAGAAAAGCAAAAACAGATATCAAACTCAATAAATGGATGCAATTAGCCGCAGTCCCCGAGTTCTCTCTTTGGATACTCGGAACGCCTCCCATCACTATTCAAAGTCTGAGAGAACGAAGTTCTCGGTCTTGTGTTCCGGCAACTATCGCGTGGGTGACGTGAAACGCATTCCCCGTCCGTCCTCTCCTGCTCAGCCGTCAGCACCACTATATTCTCTATCTTCCTCGCGCCCTTATCTGTTTCGCATCACCTTAATTACACCGTCGCCACACTTCGCCCCCGCACTCGATCCTATCTTCCACCAATCGTACGTAAACTCTCGTGCACATTCTTGCACGTGATTCTCGAACGTACACCCAAACCCAGGCACTCAAACACACGCCTGTCTCATTGGTTCACCGGAGTCATTTCTGGAGTGAAAATGGCTTAAAACATCATCCGGATAGGCTAGCCAATTGCTGTTTCAATTTGGTTAAGAATGAATTAGAACTTCGTCACCAGATCGTACTTTAAGATATAGTAAGATGGAAAAGTCCCTTTCATGACCACAAGAGGAAACCCAGTCACAGATTTCTACTGTAATCGGGTTTCGCTGAACATTTTCCATTTGTTCAGCGAGGGCACACATTTTTTCAAGTCAAAGACGTAAAAAAGCCTTCGCAGATATTCGTATGAATCGTCCTGAAGCAGAGAAGTGAAGATTCGGCTGAAGGGTATACATTTTGCAATAGACACATAATATATATAAATTTACAGTATACATTTGGATTTGGGAGGGCGAGACGGGGATTATACCTATCGAGAGGGCGCCTCTGGTTAGCGCCTTTAGCACTGCGCGCAACCGGATCACAATAACCTAATGGGTGTTCTTTTGGGGTGATCTTCCGCCTAGGTTGCCGAGGGGCAAGTCGGTATAAATCTCGCATTAGGCTAATATCATCGTGAATTTTTCTTCCTCGAAATTGTTACCGAGGACTGCGACGACGTTTACGAACGGCGAGGGTTGTTTTGCTCCTAGTACGTATTCCTCCTCATACCCACCAGTCCTGATATCCCTTGCATCAATTGCGAGCGCAGGATCTCCGCTACAGGTTACACACTGGGTGGCCGTGCATCAACGCAGCCCTGTGTGGGTCACCTTTGACCAGAAGGGCGCAAGTATCGTTTCTATGATTCGGGTTGGTCGAAGGTAGGCGCCCTTTCGTTTAGTGAAACTCCGTAGATCGTGCAGAGCACGAAATACGCGGGAACTTGGTATGAGAATGTGGCGGTGTTGTTGCGCTGTTCCCTCGGGCGAAAAGCGGAAAGCGTTTGCACGGTACAAGGGAAGGAAGCTAGGGAGATCCTTGGCAAGGGTTTTGGCTGGCCTGTGATACGCCGTCAGCAGGACGAAATGGCTTTCTCCACCCTGCCCTCGGCCTCCTCTCGAAAGCCCCTATTCTAAGTCAGGGGTTGCCAAGGTAACCCATGAGCCCACCCTTCGGTAGCTCCAGCTCACTTTCCACCCTTGACGATGGGGCTACCAGCAGCAAACCACCCCGGGCGGCCCAGCCAGCTACCCATCCACCCTGCGGAACGCTACTGGGATGGGAACGCGAAGCGTATCCTCCTGCTTGGACACGGAGAGAGGAGAGCGAGGGGCGGGAGGGAGGAAGATTCATTCCACACGAAAACGAAACTCACGCATATTGACGTACACCCTTGCACGAGAGAAATACTCGTGGGTGAAATTCTCTCGTTGTATTGAATCCTCCTCGACCGTATGGGCTAGAAAACGCTCCCTGGACCGGCAAGCAATGGCCATGTTGAATTCAATATCAGCATTTTTGGAATTCCAAGAGACCTCTTTTTAAGCATCAAAGAAAACCTACGCGCTTTCTCTCTCTCTCTCTAAATATGTGTTCCTATGGTTACAGAAACGATGTTTTCGCATACTCCGATCGGCGTCTGATCCACCATTGTTATGACTCGTATCACGTTTACAAGTTACAAATCTCAAACTCACGCGACGATTTATGATTGCTGTGCATTGTGCTCGTAAAAAATAAAACTGTGCAGAATTCGTAAAACGGATACTTTCATAAGGGATTCTCACCCCCGTTGCGATAGGTAGATCATCGTGGAATCTTTGATCTGACGTTGTCCAAAAGTGGGTCATGTTTGCTGTTGAGAGTTCTTTTATTCTTGTGATCCTCTATTAACATTTTCTGATTTCTTAGCCTAACGTTTTTCTCGAGTTCCAGCGGATGAACATCGTCTTTGATGATCCGTTATTCTGAAGCACTTAAGCAGGTTTTCGCAGCAGGAAAACAGCGAGAAACTCTACCTTTTTTTATAGCCCGGATTAGCAGGGATTCCTAGGTATATTCTATCAATTGCTGCATCCCATTTCCGCAATTAACGTTCGATTGAGTCAATTGACGGTTCGCTTCGTGACACGGAGCAAACGAGTTTTCCTTTTTGTCGTTTTCTCAGAGGGTTCTCACTGCAGTCGCTACGAAAAAGCTGGCGAGTCTTTTAGACAAGACTAACTTCATTTTGTAGAATTTCAGCGGCTTTTTTCCTGCAATTCCATTGAGAGTATGGGGCACAGACGGATGGACGTTCGGAGTGTTAGGGAAGAAAAAAGTGGGAAGCGGAGCGAGATAAAGAAGGGAATAGAGCTCGACACTTGGCGTGTCTTCATAGCGCATAAATAAACCTGATAAACGAAGCGCGATAGCCAAGATTCTCCAGCAGAAAGACGTCTAGTCGCTTGGCGTATTCTGGTGTCTCCGCGTGTTCCGCTCGGCATTCACGAATGACGAAGCTGGCGTCGAGCTTAGAAACGTGAGGAGGTATTGTATAACCATTCGACGCCGACGTCACACATTTCGATGAGAATCCTAAGAGAAACGCCAATCTCAATGAACGGACACAGAGAGGGAGAGAGGAACGTACACGGGGGAATTGATGTATGCTCGTCACGCTGCCGACACTCAGTCGCCTCTCTCCCGTGTTTATAATCTTTTCTTCTCTCTCTCGTTTTCCCACGTCCGGCCATTTGATTCGAGCTCCGATGATCCATTTATCATTCGCCATTCACGGGTTTGGAAAGCTGCAGACATTTCGCGAGTGGTGGATCGTGTCAATGATCGCTTTTGATCGACAACCTCTGTATATTTTTCGAGGTTGTATACTCGGTCGGTTATCATCATGACTGGTCAGTCATCACTGTTGAATTACCTATCTGACGCAATGGTGATGAGCCGATGTTCGCCCTGCTGGACCAAGATAAAACGAACAGAAGTGGAACCCGTTTGGTTCTTGTACATGCTAATATTGGTATAAAATAAATCCTCACTTGTCTAAAAGTCTATTTTACGATCATTTGGTCGGGAGTACTCGACGGTCTTGTCAATCCGGACTCGATGGCCTCGGCAATCACGCAAACGTTTTGGTTATGAATCGAAACATAAGGAATACTAGTTCTCCTTTTCCTTTACAGTTCTTTTCGAAGTTGAGGCACTTTCTTTTTTCGCGCAAACGCTTTTTTCTCCCCCTCCCTCTCTTTCTCTTTTTCACTCTCCTTCGCGTGGAAACTCGCGTGGAGCGATGATGCGAAAAAATGCTACCTGACGGACCGTGTTACGCGTTGACACTTAGAGACAGCTACCTAAACACCATAAAATGACGTGGCGAGGAGGCAGGCGAAAGACATAGGAATACAACCGTGCCCGTGGTCGACCGTGTCGGAAGTTTTACGACTTTGACTCGACCACGGAGAAAGTCACCACTCACTGAGTTTTCCGAAAAACTGTGTTCCCTCGTCTCCCCTCGGGGTCCACGAAAAAGGGGTTTTTTCCCTTTCTGGGATCCGTCGTTGCACGACGTCAACCAACGAGTTTTTTTTTTGCTTTCCACTTTCCTTTTTTTTACTTCACTGTCCATTCGCAAGCCCGGAAACGCGGCTACTCTTGGACTCAACTCCTGCAATAAACTGACCATCGCCCAAATCATTCCTTTGTCGTAACTGTCGCCGGAGAAAGCGAAGGGTAAAAAAGAGAGAGTTGAGATTTGTGACGCGTCGGGCAAGGGTGCAAGCCCTTTTTTCTGCCTGGAGCGATGTACAAAAAACTGAAAAAAAAAATTCGGTGGAAAAGGGATTACGAAAAAACGAGAGGTGACTTTCGTTAGACGATTTTACACGCTCTCTCTGGCTCTCTCTCTCTCTCTCTCTCTGTCTCTTTTTCTGTATTATATCTCGTTCCATTTGATTCTCATCGTGACAATTACAAACGAAGCAGTGGCCGGAAAACGATTAGATTATACAACGTAAGATAACGAACTGGATATAGCATATATGAATAATGCGAACGGAGTCATTTGAGCAATAGAATTATGCGGGTGAAGCAGACATTCTTTATCTTTATTGCCATAGGAAAAGAAAATAGTAGATGGAAAAAAGTTATTGTTGGCCAAAGTGAAGCCGATAGCTCAAATTTACAGCCAGACTCGTGGTAGCTTCCTAATTATGGATTGACGCAATTAATTTTCCACATGTCAAACAAAAACAGCCAGTTGAAAAATATAATGACGTTTTAAGTGTCCATTAGCTTTTACGAATCGCTGCAACATCGTCCCAAACCGCTCTAATCCACTGACAAAACCGATGAATTAATTCTTCTGAAAACCCTGCGCAGACTTTTGAATATATTTCCTATTACTATTATTGGAAACGTAAAGAAAGATTTCTACTAGCCAAAATTACGAAAACCATAAAAAAAAAAATACTTCGTTCCGCTGAAAAAATTTCACCGTCGCGGTTCATTTACCCCATTCTACCCATTTTTTATTACCATACGACAATTTTTTTGCTTCAGCCCGAGAAGAAAAATATTTTTTGCATTAGCCAAATCGTTCTGTAAATTAAATCCAACGATAAGATAAAGTCACACTTAATTAACCCCAGGCTATTTGTCAACAGCTCGGTAAAAAAAAAAACGCGTTAGACCACGATTCAAATAAATCTCCCCGCAATCGATCGCGCCCGGATGCTCGAAGTTTCCGATTATTATAATTAACGTCAGATTTCCATGTTCCAGGTCCGAACGGGTGTCCAAGGCGCCGGGGTAGACAAACGTACACGCGATTCCAGACCCTCGAGCTCGAGAAGGAATTTCACTTTAATCACTATTTGACGAGACGACGACGAATAGAGATTGCTCACGCGCTCTGTCTCACGGAACGTCAGATAAAAATATGGTTCCAGAATCGTCGAATGAAGCTGAAGAAGGAGCTGCGAGCGGTGAAGGAAATAAATGAGCAGGCGAGACGAGAGCGCGAGGAGCAGGACATGATGAAGAAACAACAGGCCGAGAAGCAAGCGAAGATGCATCAGGAGCAACAGAACGCACTCCAGCATCAGCAGCATCACGTGAGCGGTCTTGACAAGGCGCAGAGTGATCTTCTCAAAGCGGTCAGTAAGGTGCCTACATAGGAGCCTACGAGAACGGCGTGGCGAACCCTCTTCCCCTCGTTCATCTAGACGATTAAATATTTAACGCGAATAAGATAATACGACGAGGAACAGACCGGAAGTCGAGAAGAAGTGCATCGAAGCGGCTGAAGGGGTTACTGAAGAAGAAGGGCTGGAGCGAAGTGGGTACGGGGAGGGGGGGGGGGAGGGAGGGCAACAAAGACGAGAGAGAAGA
>JAPYZJ010003914.1:0-15382 GCA_030522765.1 Ophioninae sp. B BG-2022a | reverse complement strand
CCCTTTCCCCCCCCCCCCCCCCTGTCCCACAACCCCCCCCCAAATAAATTTCCCCAAAATCCCCATTCCCCCCCCCCCCCCCCAAAACCGAACATCGATTACTACACCCGTAATTAATTATAAAAACCGCATCGGCGGAAAAGTCTCTCACGTGACGTCGAAGATCACCGTGCTCGTCGGTGCAAAGCGATACATACGCGAATTCTGCAAGTGGGGAAAGGGAATTCTTCTGAGGTAGGGAGTAACGTCAGCGGGGTTAATGCCCCCGAATGCGCGCGTATAGCCGTCGTCTCTGGCGTTGTCGTCTTCGCGTATACGCGATTTTCCGCGCATGCGCCTCGGCACTTTGTACGTACGTCACCGTTACTCCGTTTCGCGGGCTCGTCTCTTGTTCGTCGAACAAACCCCCCGCCGCTGCCCCTATGCCGGTGAAGCCCACTTTACCCCACCCCCCCCCCCCCCGGGGGTCCCTACCCGATCACCAACGTTTCCCCACCGCCCCACGAGCCTTTTCCCCCACACTCTTGATTTTCCCCACCCTAGGCCGAAGGAGGAACGTCGGTCGCACGCGGCTCGCTCCGGTCATTGCCCTCTCGCGGCTGCCACGTCGTGTCGTTGTATATATGCGTTCAGCGACGGCATATATCGCATTTTCGAATCCCACACTCTCGCGAGCGCGAAATCTCGTGCCGTCATGACCGAGAGGGGGGGCGAGAGAGAAGGAGAGAAAGAGAGAATGAGAGGGATATTGGCGAGGGGCTGAGGAGGGCTGCAGGAGGGTAGAGAGACATTGGGATGAGCTACACAATCCATGCACACGAGTTGCATGTGTCGAAGATCTTTTCTCGTACGTAGATATATAGAGAACGATCGAGAGAGAGAAGTACGAATATATCCGTCGACCGAATATAGGCTTCGATGAAAAATAAAAGCAAACGCTCACTCGGCTATGCCCCCCCTGCACCTTCCTCCTAGTGCCTTTCGGTGGAGCCTCGTGGGGGGATTCCAGGGGACGACCACCTCGCGTTCATCCACCTCGATTATAAATTCGCGACGGGATAGAGACTCGGTCAATCCTCTTCCGCACTTCCTTGGTCCAAAAATGACTCGGGCGATTTTTGTTGTGATTGTATATCGAGATCGTGAGTGCACGAGATACGAGGTTTGTCTTTTCGACTCGACGATCTATTTTTTTTTTTGAATTTTGTGGGAGTTTTTCGGATTTGAATGATAGAGGAAAAATTCAGCTTTGTTGATGAGGAAAATATGATTTTTTTTTTGTGGAATTTGGTCGTTTTTGTGGGATGAGTTCGCGCAGGGGTGGAGATTGAAGGTAACGGGTAAGGCGAGAATAAGGTGGTCGCCCCCTGACCCGCTTGGGGAGCTATGGGAGAGATCGATGCAATGCTCGCGCCCCGTTTCTACCCTCGAGTCGACAACCCCCCCCCTCCCCCTCCAAACACTCTAGAACGTCGGGGGATGCTCGCCCGGGGTCGCTGCCCCCGTTTGCCCGTGTACGAATCCGTGCATCCGAAAATACCCGTGTGTACGTGGGTGCGACCGTTGGAGGGTTGCTTCGAAGCTTCGGGGTGTCAGAGACCGAGAACAAACAAAAGGGCGAAAAAGTTTCCCCTAGACTCCGTGGTCACCCTTCTGTAGACTATTCATCGTCCTATGGACGATTCTCGGTTCGTACGTGGACGCGAGAACACACCTATACACATGTTGGATGATGCATCCTATTCGTATTCACGAGATCCCTCAACATCCGACCCAATTCGACGATTCGATTGTTCCAATGTTTCCAGGGATACGAGAAGTGGACGACGGGTACTGATATCGAATTGAGAAGCTTCCTTTCTCTCCAATATCCCCCTAATACGATTTCAAACGCTTCGAGCGGTTTTTGTTTCTCCGGGGTTTTTATGAATTCGGAGTGCATTCAGGTTTTTTCTAGTTTTTTTTTTTTTTTTTTTCGTCTGCTCTCTCGTAAGTATTCGAAGCTTTTTGTCGGGTTTCATCTCGATAGTTTTCTAGCGGTTCGGCTGTGTTCAAAGTGGATTCTCTTTTTGGAATTTTCAGACTTTGAAGTTTGACTTTTTTATATGGGTTATAATATCTCGAGATTTTTTTTTGTTTCTAGATTAGAATGGTCCCAGTTTTCTTTTTGTTTCCAGATATTTTCGAATACTGCAAGATTTTTTCCACTGTGGTTTCAAATAATCCGAGCAGAATTTTCTTTTTTTCTTTTCTTCATTTTCAGTATTTTGAGTATATTCCTTCGTAGTTTCAAATTTTCTTTGATCTTCTATGGGGTTTGTATCGTTGGCACTGAACGAAATTCTTTTTACTTCGGATTCTTATTTCCAAAATGTTGGAAAATGATATTTTTTTAAATTTTTGTTGCGAATCGTTGGATCGAACTCCTGAAATGTAAACTTTCCCATGTTTTTCGTAGTAAAAAACGGTTAAGAAAATCTCTAAAATAAAAAACAAAGATACTATCGTTGGATCCGAACGATACAATCTTCACAGTCGTGAACATTACTCCCCCGCTTGAAATCCGTAAATTCTTTTATCCGATTTCAAAAATTCCAAAATTATTTCTACACTTTTCAAAAACCCCACCTATTTCCCATCGATCTACATAATCAGTTGCAATTCCAAATAATCCAGGTAGACCATAACTCCATCGATATTTCAACATTCCAAATACATTATTCTTCCACTCAATATCCAATCAGTTTCCCCACCCCATTTGAACGATATACTACAACCATCAAGATTAATGTTCCTGTTCAGGTGATTCTTCCCCGATTCCCTAGTATTCCCTGGGCTAATATTTTCCCACAATAAACCAATAACATTTCTCCAAAAATTCTTCGGTGTTAATTTTCTTGCCGGACGATTGACGTATTCGACAAATAGTATTTTCTTCATTGCATCGAAACTTTCGAAAATTCTCTATAGATACTAAAAATCCCCTATTTCTCTATACCCCCATAAATAATCTCTTTCTCTCTCTGTCCCTCAAAATATAAATACCCACATACACATATCGGTACGAGAGCGAGGCCCGGTGCAACGGTACTTCGTTCTCGCTCGTTCGTTCGCCCCGTTGCACTCTCCGGTCTCTCCCGTTGCACCGTGGTGCGAGAGCCCGTTGCTTGGCTGCACCAAGTTGAGGTAGGCGAGGTCGAGCTCTGACGTCACGCGACGAGTCATTCGCTCGCACGGACGATTTCGCATCAACGCTCTTCTCGAACCAGCTATAGAGGTGTCATTGCGCCTCGATGATCCTCCGAGATTTTTTTCAATTCCTTAAAGGAACAAATTTCGTTTATTCGTACGTATAAGAGACCGTAACGTTTTTTGCGCTTGCGCAAACTTTTTTTTTCGAGGTTAGCGGTAAAGAGAGGGTTGAAGAAGAGGGGGTTGATAGGGCTCCCCGAAATCCGTTTCTACTAGCGTACGCGTGTGTATAGTTACGTAACCCTTCCATTTCACTCTATCCGTCTCTTTCTCTCGGTCGGAGCTCCCCGGCGCGTTCTATAGAACCGTGGGAGGTCGTTGACCGATAGCCGACCAGGGACTTCCCTTCCCAGGGTCCTCACTCGTTCTCGTGCACATATTGCATTCACCCCCTCCCCCCCCCTCTTCCCTCACCCCTCGGCCTTCCTTCCCGCCCCGCAACTCCACGGACTATTCCCGGCCGACACTGCATTATACGATGCAACTGTACTATTATGGTCTCGCCGTGGCACGATACGCGGGTATATTTATACCCGCCGCAGGTACCCCGACTCGGAAAATCGTTCTGCTGTCCGATCTCGAAAGATCGAGGATTCTACGCCCTTGAGCGCGAAAGGATCATTACGATCACTTTTTTTTCTTCTTTTTCTTCTTCTTGGATTGGATCTACATGGAATGTTCATCGTGATGCCTTTGGAATGGAATAATTATTCTTAATTATTTATTAGGAATTTGTTCACTTTGAAATTTGATTTTTCCAGAAAAAAAAATCGATCGTTTGTTATTATAGGATTGAAACTATTTTTTTTTTTTTAATTAAGAGTTTCGGAAGGACAGAATAGATTATGAAGTAAATTTAAAAATCCTTGGTAGTGAAAAACTGGATGATAAGAATGGATGATAATGATTGGGAAAAAGAGATAGAGTGGATAAAAAAAAGTATTTGCACGAGTCCTACGTAATTATTGTTAATTGGAATAAATAAATTGAGAGAAAGCACTTTAGTTTTATAAAGGATAATTCAAAAAGAGAAAAAATGCGGAAATATATATTTTTTTTTAACCAATTGGACATATTTTCTGTTTCCTTTTTTTAAAAAAAAACTCAGTTTCCATTTCCATTGGCACATTCGAGGCTTTTTCGCCTCCGAATTCTAGATCTTCCGGTTGATCAATTTTCGTCATCTCGTTAGCAGAAATCTCAAAGAACCTCTCCTTTCCAACTATTCAATTTTTTCATCAACTCTCATATCCCTCGGAATTTACAATTTCCTCACGAAAAGCTAATTTCCTACTATAAAAAATACACCAAAAAAAGCGAAACAAAAAATCCATTCCCACGCAAACTTCGGTTCCTTCTCTGCTCCGATAATCCACTATTTCTCCCGCAAATTCCATTAGCCATCCAACTCCGTTTCTCCGAAAAAAGATTGCGATCCGTTTGATTCGTCGTTTATTTCTGTCTTCCGTAAATTCCTCGGTCAGTTCGATTCCCAGATGATGCTTCCATCGATTCCTTATCAGTTTCATCGAGGTGGTGTCGAGTCACCTTGGAGCCAGAGGTCGTTCGGGTGGATCGCTAAACCCTATTATTTGCTCATCTCGAACAAAAGGGCGTTTATGAAGATCGTTAAACACGTGAAAAAAACGGCCAGGTACGAAAAGCCCCCCCCCCCTTTTCAACGTTCCCTCGTCGAAATGGTGGGGGAAAGGAACCCGTTAGTAGAGCGCCGCAACGCTTATGGTGCTACCCATCGGGGGCTTTTACGCGCGCGCTTCGCGATCCCGAACTTTACATATACATTCGCCTACACGTACACGCGTTCACCCAGAGATGAATAGCAGTGTGAAAAGGCACGAGAGAGCGAGAGAGAGAGAGGGAGGGAGACGAGAGTACCCCATCGGTCCGCGGCGCGGCGCAGAGACTCTCACTTTCACGCGGTGAACTGCGGGTGAACGTCCGGGAATTGGGTCAGCGGGGGCCCCCCCACCCCGAGTCCGCGAGTGGCTCTCAAGCACGGGCAATGTGGCTTGGCTCTGCCCCGGCGTCCTCCTCACCGCTCCTCGTACTCTCCGGTGGGCTAGAGTGAGCCAGTCGTCAGCCGAGCTTCGATACAAACGGTTGCTCATAAGCACACGCGTGCGCGCGCGACACATATACAGGCGACGAAAACAAGTCGTGAAAAAACAAGAGAGAAAGAGAGAAGAAAATAGATTATTTATATATACATATATATATATAGATATATATGTATTTAAATCGTGAGAGAAAATCAACTTTTTTTGGCGGACGTTCCGCGTGTGATTTGGGCTTGGGAAATGGTGAGGTGTAAAAACGTATTTAGTAGAGCTTGAAGGGATCGTGCGGAGTGTAACACGAGTGTTGTGGCGACCATCCGAAAATCGAGTGGTCGATGTGCTCCGTCTAACTGGAATCTATCTTGGGAACTGAATAAGATCAAACTGTTTTTTTTTATTTCGGTTTTCTCGGTTCCCTTTGTTTTTTTTTTTTGTTCTCTCCGCGGTTGTTTTTCCTTTTCGATAATTAATGGGGTGCCTGTGCGAGTGCGATATCGCTAGCCCGAGCACGGGGAACCCTTGTTCCTCCGGGTCTTCGTCGGACAGCGACGGTCAAACTGACGAGGGATTCGCTGGTGATTCGCAGGGCTTCTTTCGCCGGAGCATACAACAGAAGATCCAGTATCGTCCCTGCACCAAGAATCAACAGTGCAGCATTCTACGCATCAATAGGAATCGCTGCCAGTACTGCAGGCTCAAAAAGTGCATCGCCGTCGGCATGAGTCGTGATGGTGAGTACGAAAATACTTTTTTTTTAATATTCGTTGAAAGAACGTTACGAAGAACGTTTCATTTCTTTACTGGTATTCGCCCTCGATGTTGGAGATTGCATCCCTCAAAAATCAGGTTCTTGCTTCGTTGATACGATATTCTTTTTCATCGGGGAAATCTTGTTTAAATTTGAGTTTAAGTTAGGAAGCGAGATATGGGGCAATACTTTGCATTGAGAACAATGAGATTAATAGAATTCCCGTTCGATAAATTCGAACTTTTGCAAAATTCTTCCTCTTCTCTATCGTTCCTCAAGCTATCCTTAAGAATCGGTTATCGTAGATCGTTATCCAAGAAAATCTCGAGGATTATTTTTTGCCGATTTTTTTCAACAAAAGTCCGCGTGATTTTTACAATTCGTGAAATCGCGTATCTAATAAACTAATAAATTCCCCGTCGCAGCATCCAGAAAAATGAATAATTCAACCCGTTCGTCCTCGTCGATTCTCTCGACAAAAAAAAAAACGCGATCGAAAAAAAAGCGCTTACGTCTTCATAAATTCAGTGTCGTGTGACGTCGAGAAAAAAAAAGAAGAAGAGAAGAAAAAAAAAGTAACAAAAAGCATATACGACCCGATTTCGCAAACGGGATACGCTTTCGATTCGTGGAGTTTTAGAAATTCGGGTTGCCGGGGCATTGACCATTTACGCAATTTCGTTCGTTCCCCGAGAGCCGTCCCAGTCTCGGATACACACCCTGACGGGTACAATTACTGTCGCAACGCGCAACGCTCGCGAGCGCGGCGAAAGTGGACGATTCGAGGCGCGTGAAAGTAAACGGCGATATAATTCCTCGTGGGCCCGCGCCGTATACGCGGCACCGTATAAAACGGCACTCGTGAGAAATTAGAAATTGCCAGAACGAGAGCGAGCGCGCCTGTTGTGTATTACGCGAGAAGAGGAAAACAAATCGTCCTCGAACACCCCTCTCCCCCTCCCGGTCAGCGTCCCCTCCCTCGTCCGCGCCACATCGAGATCTCACCTCTCGGGGAGAGTCTGCACGTTGGCGCGCGAGTTGCCCGCGGGGTCGTTGACCCCGGCCGACCGCGCTCCATTTTCATCCATTCAGTCTCACCGTGCGCTACGATTCCCCAACCCGAACCATCGTCCTTCTCAAGCGACGTAATCATCGAAATTTAAAAATAGGTCGCGTTTGATCGAAAAATAAAATAGCGTGGGTACACACAGATGAATATTCGTCACACACGAGGCGCGAGCGATAATTCGGTCGCGTTATCTAGGTCAGACGAGTGAAAGAAAGATTG
The DNA here is from genome assembly GCA_030522765.1 of Ophioninae sp. B BG-2022a. Lineage (NCBI taxonomy): Eukaryota > Metazoa > Arthropoda > Insecta > Hymenoptera > Ichneumonidae > Ophioninae sp. B BG-2022a. The sequence goes on along the minus strand of JAPYZJ010003914.1, from coordinate 8,016 downwards.
GAAAGTTCCGGAAGAATCGACAGAGAAAAAATGTGTTTTCGTGTTCTCGTTGTAGTTTTGATTTTAGGTTATATTGAAAGAGTCAGTATTTTAGTTTGGAGAAATTTTTTTGTTGTCCTTTGAGATACATCGTTATGCAACGTTAGCTTTGAAAACGTTAGTGTCGCGTAGTTTTTGTTTGTTTGACAAGTTGAGCGTATCGCGTGTCAGAGCGTTGGTAAAAGCGTGCGCGCGGGGTCAATAGTCGCGGCCGTTGATCGAGCCCCGAGCGCGCCCGCAGTGGAAAGAGTACCGCTATACATCGCCCGCTATACAGACGTCGCGCGGTAGAGTAGTCCCCCAGCCAAGTATCCCCTCCACGAAAGCCTCTCTGCCTTCGCCGTCGATCCGTGTCTCCAACCCTCCGTTCCTTCACCGCCAAGCATTCCCACCACTACGCTCTATCTCCGCACGATTTATTCCGTCCATTCCGTATGTGCCCTGCCACACCGTTTCGCAACGCGTAAAGTCCCGTCGCGTGGCGCTTATCCACCTCGCGGAGACCTCGCGAACTTCCGTCGAGTGGCACGGCTTTTCCCACTCCGCGGTTCCCCCACTCTTAGCGTTCGACCACCACTACGGGCCGTTCCCACCGCGCGGATCTCCCACGCCGCGGGAACGCGCGAAACGCATGCGCGGCAGCTGCCGGTGGCGCGATCGGGCTCACTCGATCCGAGGGCGGCGTGGCGCTCACTCGACGGCCGACCGCCGAGGGGGCAAGGTCTCCGCGTGCCTTTCGATTATGCGCTTCTTTCTCGTTCTTCCTTTCTCGCGAGAATCTCTACATGTAATTAACAAATTTAAGAGAATTGGAGAAGAACCGATGTTGTACAAAAATAACCAATTATTCAAAGATTCTCAACGAGAATTCTGATAAACACGATCACAACGCGATTTTCTTTCGGACTTTAGGAAATATCTGTAAAGAAAATCAATACTCCGATCGTCCAAAAACGAGATTTCAGAAGAAACAAAAACCGTACCGCGGTAAACTATTTTTCGTAAACGAAGCGGTTTGGGAATACCGGGAATCGTTCAAGGTCACCGGTGATAGGTTACCTCTAAGCAACGAGTAGGATTCGATTCAGCATCTGCGCACGAACGTAACGAGCCTCCCCGTTCGTTCTTCTGCATATAACGAGCCAAAAAAAAAAAAATGAATAGATACGCTACCGTGCTCTGAGTCAAGCCACACCGTCGTACCTATTATTTCAGCCGGCGACGACGTATGCGCACAGACGCTCGCGCATACACGCGCACACTCTTACCAGCCGAGTAAAGCAACGATTCTCTATACACAGTGATATAGGTCGTCGGTGTACGCCTCGCGCGGCTGTCGCTGTAACCAAGTTCAAGGCCAAAGGCTCGGCAAAGGCCACAATCTCCCCGCGACTGTAAGCGCGCGCGAACCAGAGTGGGGGAGGGGGGCTGTTGAACGCGACTCGGCGAACGTCACTCAGTCGGCGGTGATGCTGTCTCGCGCTTGCACGCGTTTTCTGTTACGTCGCTCCCACGGTTCTTGAACCCGCGTTCCTACACGATTAACGACGAGAGTTGGACGGAACTAACGACTATCGCGGAAGAGAGAAGAGCATCGACTAGCACGCGCCCGATCGTTTATACACGATCGTTTAAATATTTATTAAATAAAAAAAAAAGGGAAGAAGAAACAAAAACAAACGGTGTGACGTTGCGAAAATCGTGATCGTAATCACAATCGGCGGTACACGCGTACATGTCCCGTGCCCGCGAAATTTCGAAATTGCCAAAGTGGAGTGCCCGGGCTATTATATGCCACGTAAAATTGGAATATTTTTGAAAAGGGGAGGTTACAACGACCGCAATCGTTACAACGTGGATTGCGGCAACTTTGTCGTCATGGGAGAGGAACTACCGATCCTCAAGGGGATCCTCAATGGAGACGTCCACTATCACAATGCACGTAGGTGTCGAGTGTTTCTCAAACACGCGAAATACATCGTTAAAATTAATCCTCGACGTTTCACGATTCTGCGATTTCTTCGTTTCGCGAAATGACTCTTCTCTTTATCGAACAATGTGTGATATCGAGCCTCATCGAACCTCGGAAAAGAGCAAAAGATATGTCGGGGAAAAAAAAAAGAAAATAAGAGCGAGGACTTTCTACTCGCGGTATACATAAAACAAGAGCCCGAGGGATTCGTCGCGCGTATACACTTTCATCGCGAGACCCGCGCAACACGCGAGAAAGTCACAAGGAACTCTAGCGCTCGCTTTCTCCCTACGATTCCTCCGCCCCCCCCCCTCCGTTCCCTGACCTGTACCTCCGAATGATACCAGATGATTATTCTTTCACTTAAAAACAAAACGAATCTTCGAGCAACGAAAATTTAATTAATTCAATTTTAAAAAACCCAAAATTAATTAAAGCTTGAACAAATCGGGTTGAATCATATCGCCATTACGTTTGAACAAATTAAATACAAAGTTTAAACATTAAGAAAAATCCTTTGATTTGAGAAATATAAATTTTCTCGGGTAAAAAGAATATTTTTTAGTCGCATTTTCCTATAATAACTTTTTTTTAATCGAATTTTTTTTAATGAAAAAAATCATTTTTTATCCAATTTTTCCTTAATAAAAATTTTTTTTTATCCAATTTTTCCTTAATAAAAAAAATAATTTTTTATGCAATTTTTCCTTAATAAAAAAAATCATTTTTAATCGAATTTTTCTTTAATAAAAAAAACATTTTTTTATCGAATTTTTCTCGTAAAATATGCAATCTGCTTTATTAGCGACGGAAAATGCCACGAGAAGCTTTAGAGCGGACGAAACGTTATCTGAAAGAGAAAATAAAAAAAAAACAGTTTCGGAAGAGAAACAGCAAAAATAAAACGTGGGACACGATAGAAACGAACGTGCGCGCGAGAAGGAGCGATTTTCTCGGGTTTATCGGTGGGTGGTCGACCTTGCCTCGGTCACGGAAACCTCGTTTATCGTCGCACGTACGCGACCGCGTACATTACGAATTAGCAACCTCGCGGGCCCGCGCGCGCGCGCAAAGTCGTCGCCTGACACCGCATCACACGATAAACGATCATCGGCGTTTTTTCTCATACCCACGCCCGCACGCGCACCCGTTTTGCGCGTCTTTCTCACGAACGCGATTCACGACGCGCATCTGTCTTCGCTGCTCTCGAGCTTTCGAATTATTATTCGTACCGTCAATTGAAGCTGCAAAAACGAGCCGCGTAAAAAATGTAAAAAAAAATTGAATATTAATAATAATTACAAAATAAATCATTGAATAATATATTACTCAATAAATTAAATAAATAATAACATAGTTTAGAAAAAAGTGAAAAAAGTCGATCAGATGGTCAACAATAATTCCCAAAAAAAATCGGCACTTTTATTTTTCATTAATCCAAGTTTCTATTTTTGTTTTCGATTTCTTATCTCCATTGCTCAGAATGAAATTTCGAAAATTCTTTATTAATCCATAAATACGAGTCTCGAAATAACCAAAAAAAAGTTTTCGCGATTTTCGTCGCTTCGAATGTGTCAAATAAAATTGCCGAATTTTTATCAACGTTTCGTTTCCACTATCCAAGATTACCTTTCGAAAATGTCCTCATCAACCTCAAAACCTTCGTCCGTGATTCGCGTTTCAATTTGCGAAATATTTACAGGGATCGATGAAACAAGAATTATTATCAACGATGCAATCTTGAACCTCCCCGCGTGTTTTCTCGAGTCACAATCGTCTCAGCTGAAAATTCGACAAATCCAATAAAACGAATTCCGTTTGTTTGTTACAGCCGTACGATTCGGCCGTGTGCCAAAGCGAGAGAAGGCGAGGATTCTCGCCGCGATGCAGCAGAGTTCTCACAGTCGTTCACAGGAGAAGGCGGTTGCGGCAGAGCTGGAGGACGAGCAGCGTTTGCTCGCGACCGTCGTACGAGCCCATCTGGACACGTGCGATTTCACGAGGGACAAGGTCGCGCCGGTTCTCGCGAGGGCCCGCGAAACCCCGAACTACACGGCGTGTCCACCTACTCTGGTGAGTGTTTCTGCATTTTTCCCTCTTTTTCTTCCATTTTCAAAAAAAACGCGCCGGACCAAAAAAAAAATCGAAAAACCGTTATTTAAGGACCGTTTTTTCGTTTTCAAGTACTAATCCGTTATCCGTGATGACACGTTGCGTAATGTTGCGAAAAATTGACATCGCGGCGTAACCGACCCACCCGAAAGTCGTTTCAAGGTCGCGGCTTGTACGGTTCCTCGGGGCCGCGCTCGCGACCGTAAAACCCGGCCTCGCTCTTTTTTCTCTCTCTTTTTCTCTCTCTTTCGCGTGGCGCCACTACGAGGCGCGTCACGTTGTTAAACGTACGCGGAAATGAAGCGCGTAAACCAGACGTCCTCGCAACCACATGTACCTACGTGTATCACGCTCTCGAGTCTCTCGGCAAACTCGATGTTTCTCGATACGCGTATACGTGTCGATCGACGGATATGGATGTGGAAGAATTCGCGAGAAGGAAGTATCTCAAAGCGCTTCGAAAGTCTCTTTAGCTCCGACGTGCACTCGGGCTCGTCGTACGCGAGTGTCCCATTCGAGGACGTCTGGTACGCACTGAAGTACGCGTCTGGCTTTGCGCGTACGTCTCACTTTTGCTGAAAAAAAAAAAACAAACGCCGGCTCGGTTTTTTCAATCGAAAGGAAAAAATGCGTCGATGTTATGATTTACGAGCTCACTCTTTTCATAAAGTGAAAATATCGGCTCCGTAAACCGTATATGGGAAGTCGGGGAAGATTTACGGTTTTTTTTAAGGTTATTTATATTTTTTTTATTTTATTTTTTTATTTAACATCGCGCTTTTGTTGATTAGGGCGTATCTTCGTTTCGAGTGTCAATATTGAATCGTGATTTTGTTGATGTTTGGTACTTTTGTTAATATTCAAATTAATGACAATGCATTTCGATTGATACTCTGTGACATCGGGATTTAATATTGATTGTTATTATTTAAATGGTTCATCTATTTTGTAATGTTAATATTTTTCCGATTTCCTTCAACTAATTTTTCTGTATGTTCATCAAGACTTTTTTTCATTGTTTGACGTGAATCATATTTTGATGTTTTGTTAAATCATTATCGTTGGAATTGAATTATTGAAATATTTGGATACGTTAATTATATATTATGAATGTCATACGAATATCTTTATAATTAGATGAATTGTACAATTTCCTCGTAAAAAAATAGAAAATAATCGGTAGTAACTTTATCCAATTATGCAACGTGATTTAATTGATAAAATCGATTAATTTCAATTGATTAATTGATATACTTCCAATTATATCGATTATCTAATTATATCGAACTTACCGTTCGTTCGATGTGATACAATGAGCATTATTTTTCATTTTTTCTGAACGATGTGCATTTATCTGGGTCGCGAGCGTGTTCAACCTCAATTTTCGTTACTAGTAGTAGCACCGCGGGAGAGATCCGTTTTTCGGGTTCCGTAAATAGCAAGTTTCGTCACGGTTGTCCGTTACGTCTGTCGGATCGAGAAATGGCGGCAAAGTTGTTCAGCTACCGGAAAACGATTAGACAACCAGAGGTCCGTGTCCCTTCACCTCGGATTCATTTTCCCCTCAACATTTTCTACTGGTTCCGGCGCGCGCGCAGAATCATGCGTTTCGTTCCTCGCAATTGTCTAACGAAGGGTTTTCCCAACCGTACCTCTTGTTTGTTCCGATTGATCAGGCGTGTCCGCTGAATCCAAATCCTCAGCCGTTGACGGGACAGCAGGAGCTCTTGCAGGACTTTTCGAAGAGATTTTCGCCTGCGATAAGGGGTGTGGTTGAGTTCGCCAAGCGGATACCAGGTTTCAGTCTATTGGCGCAGGACGACCAGGTGACGCTGTTGAAGGCGGGTGTTTTCGAGGTGTTGCTGGTGCGGCTCGCGTGCATGTTCGACGCTCAGACGAACAGTATGATATGCCTGAACGGTCAAGTGTTGAAGAGAGAATCGATACACAACAGCAGCAACGCGCGTTTCCTCATGGATTCGATGTTCGATTTTGCCGAGCGAGTGAATTCCTTGAGACTCTCGGACGCGGAGTTGGGCTTGTTTTGTTCGGTGGTAGTTATAGCGGCGGATCGACCTGGTCTGCGCAACACCGAGCTCGTCGAGCGTATGCACAACAAGCTGAGGAACGCCCTTCAAACTGTACTCGCCCAGAATCATCCGCAGCATCCGGACATACTCAGAGAATTGCTGAAGAAAATCCCTGATTTGAGGACATTGAATACGTTGCACTCGGAGAAGCTATTGGCTTTCAAGATGACTGAGCAACAGCAGCAACTCCAGGCCCAACAGCAACAGCAGCAGCAGCAGCAGCAGCAGCAGCAGCAGCATTGGCCTATGGACGAAGAGCCAGCAGCATCCTGGTGCTCGGCGTCCGACGCAACTCTCGACGAAGCCGTTAAGAGTCCCCTCGGTAGCGTTTCCAGCACCGAGAGTAACTGCAGCGGCGAAGTTGCATCCCTTACCGAGTATCATCACGTGGTAGTACCGGGTTCGGCGACAACGCCCAACGGTCATCACGCGTCGAACGCACCCCTCCTCGCGGCGACGCTCGCCGGTGGCCTCTGTCCTCATCGGCGTCGCGCCAATTCGGGCAGCACGAGTTCCGGCGACGACTCGGAGCTCCTTCATCGCGCGACAATGGCGAAAACACCTCAGCCACCGCAGTGTCCAAGGTTTAGGAAACTCGATTCCCCGAGCGACAGCGGCATCGAATCCGGCACCGAGAAAACTGACAAACCAGCGAGCAGCAGCGCTAGTAGCGCCCCGACCTCGGTTTGCTCGAGTCCACGATCCGAGGACAAGGAAGTCGAGGATATGCCGGTTCTCAAGAGGGTACTACAAGCTCCGCCTCTTTACGATACGAATTCCTTGATGGACGAAGCCTACAAGCCTCACAAAAAGTTTCGCGCATTGAGGCAAAAGGACAGCGCGGAAGCCGAGCCCGTCGTAATCGTACAGCATCATCATCATCAACAACACCTTCATCATCATCAGCAGCAGCAACAACAACAACAACAACAACAACAGCAACAGCAGCAAATACATCAGCAGCAGATCCAGCATCAACAGCAGTCCCAGCTTCACCTTCACCTAACATCGCCACCTTCGAGAAGCCCGTCCGGACATTGTCCACAAACGGCCAGCTTGCTAAGCAGCACCCACTCGACCCTTGCCAAAAGCCTGATGGAAGGTCCCAGAATGACGGCCGAACAGCTCAAACGTACCGACATCATTCACAATTACATAATGCGCGGCGAAGCCAGTCCAAGGTCACCAGCAGCTTCACCATCGCCCGCCGAACAGTGCGCCTCCACCACGACCCTAACGCTTCGCTCGCCATCCGCCAATAATCAGGGACTGCTTCAGTGCGCAACTTCCGGTTACGGGGTTTCGAGATGGCCGGCAACCTCGGTCATCACCACGACCACTGGCGCGAGGCAACAACAGTTACAACAACAGCAACAACAGCAGCAGCAGCAACAGCTCCAGCAGCAGTCTTCCTCGAATTACCTCGTAGTCGGAAACAACAATTTATCACCGGCTTCGTCACCGAGATATCTCACCGCCGTCGCTACCAGCAGTACGAGTAATCCAACCTCGAGCAGTCCAAGACCAACGTCCAGCACGACAGCCGCTACCATCGTACTATCCGGTTGTCCAAACAACATGATGGAACTTCAGGTCGATATCGCCGATAGCCAACAACCCCTCAATCTTTCCAAAAAGTCGCCATCGCCGTCGCCAAGACCGAACCTCGTAGGTGGTACCTGCAAGGCACTCACCCTCGAAGCGTAGTGCGTCAAATACACGATAAATCCTTGCCGTCGTTCTCGTCGTCTTCAGGTTCTTCGAATCCGCGTCGTGCTCGTTCGACTTTTTTTTTTTTCATAC
>JAPYZJ010003913.1:0-14935 GCA_030522765.1 Ophioninae sp. B BG-2022a | reverse complement strand
AATACGAAATTCGTAACTGGAATTCTAGAGTTAGAATATGAAATTCTCAACTGGAATTCTAGAATTAGAATTTGAAATTCGTAACTGGAATTCTAGAATAAGAATATGAAATTCGTAACTGGAATTCTAGAATTAGAATACGAAATTCGTAACTGGAATTCTAGAATTAGAATACGAAATTCGTAACTGGAATTCTAGACTTAGAATACGAAATTCGTAACTGGAATTCTAGAATTAGACTATGAAATTCGTAACTGGAATTCTAGAATTAGAATATAAAATTCGTAACTGGAATTCTAGAATTAGAATATGAAATTCTAGATCAGACATTCTGAATTTTGAGATTAGACATTTTTAAATTCGAATCTGGAATTCCGGAACTCGAATGTGTAATTCTATATCTGGAATTTTAGATCTAGAATTCTAGAATCCGAATCTGGACAATTCCTTCACAATTATTGAGGGCTTTTTGTATCGAACTTTGTGAGAAAAAAAATCGAGAAATTGTAATATAATAATTTTCATTGCATTCTAATGTTGCAAACTTCAATCTGCCACGTGAAAGTGATTATTAGAAATAAAAAATTCTGCTAAATGAGGTCTTTGTTTGAGAACACAATTTTTCGTGCAATAATCAGTGCCTTTTACGAACAGTTCAAAGTGCAGATATTAAAGGATCATTGTATCGTAAAATATCTCTATTCTTCCGGTTGTAGGTTAAACTTGCAAAAACCTTCCACGTCTGATCGGACTGAACTTGCACAAATCTTTCTTTTAATAGTTCAGGGTATCACTGAGCGGGTCGTCAGGCAAAGAATTAATGGAAAATGGAGAAATAGACGAGTTATTAGTCTTGCTGATGTCGCACATGTAAATTACAAATAAAATGACAAATAGAAAATTTAATAATAGCTCGAAACTGAAAAAATTTTTATTTTCTACTTTCAATAATAACTAAAGTAAAAGTCAACGATATTTTCATGTTTTTGATTTAGGTTCGCCTTAAAGGAAGGTCCATGAAAAATTTCAGCTCGACCGGAAGTGACGGCTTTCCGGAAGTTAATTCAGGTTGTGTGTTTTGGGCGACGCCCAGCTAGTACTATATTATAGCAACAAAACACAATTAGAACTCCAATGGGTTATGCGAACAATATTCATACTACATTACTAATAAATGTGAATTTTTCTCTTTCTATCAAACACGAAACATCGAACACAACATTAGCGAAGTATCGTAATGGTGGATGTTCATTCGTGTGACAAAATAGGCTAATGAACAGCGCGTTCAACAACGTTAAGAGAGAAAGAGAGAGGCATGTAGAGGTACCTGACGTGACGCTTCCGGATATTTGGATTTTGTAGAATTAAGCGGACTTGGGCAGACAGGCTTGACGTTATTAATAAATCGGATTAATTTTGATCGCCAGTCAACGATACTTAAGAATAAATCGATATTTTCGTTATTATAGAAAATACGACCGACCATGATCATCATGAAAATAATCTAAAAGTAAAGAAAAAACAAACGGCGGTTGATAAACAAACCCAACGAGCGTCCGAGAAAGTAAATTCGTTTGCGTACTGGCTACAGAATGTATAAGGTGCAAAGTGTAAAGTATAAAATTTCACGGCTAAATCAATCACCCTAAACAGATATTGATTGACAACGTAGTACTTGTGCCAAACATTCTTCATCGAATAACATTACCTGAATATAAAAAGGTTCCTTCGTCTCTTGTTTTGACCTGGATTCACATTTTAGGAGTTTCGTCATTGAAACTGTTTTTTGAAGATCCCTCCAAACGAATGGCTCTATGGACACCATGTATCTAAAAATGAACAAACCATTATTAAGGGCATGACGAACATCGACATAACCTCACAAATTTTCAAAATCCGTTTTCTCGGGGTCGATTAAGTTTACGGCAAAAAATCGAGCATCAATCTTTGTAGAATTCATAGAGACAGAAATAGATGCTTGAATTTTACGATAAAAATGTTTCGTCCTTGAGAAATTGAGATTAAAAAATTTCGACTATCTCTCTCGGACTCGTGTGTCACGTGGTATCTCTTCGACATGTCTTTAAGCTCCATTTGGGTAAACCTCTCGAATGCGGATAAATATGTATGATATAATGTGATAGAAAAATCACGGCGCACCGTCAAGGTATTTCTGGATACAGATGTGAAAAAAATCACCGAATTTGTTATAAATTTGAGAAATTGTATTTCTCAATAAAACAATAACAAACAAATTATTCAAAAATTTCTCATAAATGATTCAGCAGTAAATTATTAGTAATCACCAAATTGTTTAGTAATCACTAGTTATTTAGTTCGAACTCAATTATTTTGCGGTTATAAATTGGTCAGCAATTACTGAGTATAATAATACTAATTATCGTTTGTAATTAATCAAGTAATTAAGTAATCTATTAATTATTTAATAATATCGAAATAGTTTAGTAAGTTGTCTCCCAAACAGATCGCATTTCGAACGGAAGAATATATAGCGTTTGTTTTTCTATCAGAGCGCAAAATCTTTCCATAATGACTTCCCGAATGGGTTATATTTTTTCGAAAGAACAGAAAACAGATACTACTGTTTGCAATTTAGCAGATCGGTGTGACAATTAGCCCCGTAACGCTTACCCGTCGATGCTGAAGAAAAGCCAGTAAATGTTGGTCGGTGTATAAACCGCGTCCAATGGAAGGTTGAGACGCTCGTCCGGGGCAACGGTGCCAACACATTCGACTTCGTTACCACGTTTGGTCATGTAGTACACGGAGACCGGCTCGGAGAAATGATTGTGTACCTATGATAAAGAGAAAGCATTATCATTATTATTCCAATTGGTTTTTCAACGTATTTCGATGGCTGGATGAGATTTACCTGTAGGACGCTTCTGAGGGTGACGATGGTACTGCCGTTTTCAACGACAACGTCAGAGATGATACCCCACTCTTCCGATCCTTCTTTTCGGTATTTCAATGAAAAGAAACGTTTGTCCGCACGCAATACTGGTATTTCCAATTTATTGGCTATTCCTTTAAACTAAAATACAATTTTCTTCAGTTTCCGAAGAAAATTTAATGAAAAGTTCGCGATTAGGTGTTTTACCGTAACGATGAATTTGTTTTGTCCTCTGTCCTTTACGGAAACGACCTTCAACTGATCCAGTATTTGGGTTTCGACTTTAACGACTTTTGGAGCTAGTTCAACCGACGCACTAGACTCTAGCATGACCTCGGAGTATGGCTCCAGATGGTTGGCTGACTGATCGGGTTGGAATTCCGATTGATCACCAATTACCTTTTGGACAAATTCACATATATGTTGGAACATTCAACTTTTTTGAACACGTAGGGTAAGTGAAAAAGTATATGCCAGAGGTACGAACTTTAAAATTGCTGCGTTCCAGATCAAGCACCAATGGCATTCCTGTCTCATTTTTCAGTACGTAAGGGGCGACCTTTTGCGTAGTCGTTTTATCGGTCGACTCCATTGCGCTCGAGAACGCGTTGCCCAATTGTTGTAGCACGTCCAGGCACGTCTTAGTCACGGTGATTTCCAAATTATCCTGGTATCAACAGAACGCAATGATAGTTCATTTGCTTCGAAATGGATATGAAAATCTATCTATCTAGATATCTATTTATCTATAATCTACCAAGATATCTAGGTACCTACCAAAAAAATGGCGAAACACGTTGAATTTTTAATCAAAAGTCTAAATAGAAATTTTCAAGCATTTGACTTTGAAAATCAAGGAATTTTCACATCCTCTATTTTATCCTCTTAAAAGGAGAGTTTTGAGAAAACAAAACCTTAAATTCTACCGATATCCATAAATTCTATTCAACGTGTTTCAACGTCTATTTATGGATATCGGTAGAATTTAAGGTTTTGTTTTCTCAAAACTCTCCTTTTAAGAGGATAAAGTAGAGGATGTGAAAATTCTTTGATTTTCAAAGTTTTGACTCTAATAGAAATTTTTATTTAGAAAGTTTAACTAAATAGACATTTTTATGAATTTTATTTAGAAAATTTAACTAAATAGACATTTTTTATAAATTTCATTTGAAAATTTCTATTTTTTGACTTTTGATTAAAAATTCAACGTGTTTCAGCATTTTTAAAAAATCAACTCTTAAGGCATTAAAATAGGAAGTGGTAATTTCTTTGGCAATTCCGTATACGTATAAGTATAAAACAATTAAGAAAGCCACTCAGCCTATTAACTATAAATTCAGAACGACGTGCTTTCAGCTTTTGAAGAAAAAATCATCCCTGAAGTTTTTTAATAATAATCCATAAGTCGTAAACGAAAGATAGTATCGTATATGTTTTATTATAAGCTCACTGAGGATACGACGTCGATGGACATCCTGGAAGACTGTTGTATCAGTTCATCCGGTTCGCTCTCGCAGCTAGGGCTAATCGCGCTTGCGCCTCGGGATTCCGGCGACAAATCGTTGAATTGTATCTGAAAACATATTTATAGCTCGCCCAACTCAGTAAATTATAGATAAAAAAAATATTTTCGTAGCACTTCATCAAGGCAAAAGTCGTACCTTTGTTTTTAGCTCCCACGGGTTAGAAACCCGTTCGCCATTGTGAATAGTTTCTACCGGTTCGATCAACGGTTCCCAAAGTGCCAATCTGCTGTTGTAATACGCCATGATCAATGACATCGTGCACTCTATGGACATCTGCGATCAATATCAACAAAATTCCGCATAATTAGAGAAAACATGTGTGAAACTTTCGACGACTTTGCGATTTTTCAACTTGGCACGAGAATTCCGAGAATTGGTGTTGTCAAGACAAAACCGTGAATTGCAAAGTTTGGGTTTGTGGACATGGATTTCAGGTTCTTACGGTTTTAGTGCTCCAGTCATTGACATTGCTCTGGAAGCCCACATGGAACAGCAGCATCGGTAGCGTTTTGTTACCGACTCCAGCCTCTAGCGTCAAAAGTATCACGGGGGCTGAGACTATAGCCAATTCCGGCTTGTAAAGGGTCGCATCCTCAGGGTTTTCATATGCGAAATCTTCCGAAGCTTCAACGCCAAGCTCGGTCTTCAAAAACCAGTACTCGCTCTCCTCGAAAGGCGTTATCAGCCAGAGTTTCTCGTGTGTTGGGTCGCCCTTCACGACTGCGTCCTCGTCCGGTTCTTTGCTCGTTACCTTTTGCAGAACCTTGTTCAAAATCTCGATGACACCTGAACAAGCAACATCGGGGCCATGAGAAAAGAGACGCGAAAATTGCATCACTGCTTTTTTTGCAATCACTCGCATTTTCAGAGTTAACAATTCACCTGGTGACACCGAGATGTGTATATCCGTACAACACACGTCAACGTGTAACCCTTTGCCTTCTGGAGTCGAGCCGGCTATGCTTATGCTGCAGGGTTTCAACACTTGATATATCCAATCTGCCCGTTTCACGGGATTGTAAATTCCAGTTAAAATGGATAAGTCCTTCACTGATCCCGTGATCACCTGATGCTCTCCGATCATACGTAATTTTACTAAAAGTTCCGTCTGGAAATTAGAAGAAAAACGAACATTGGAAACTATTTTCTGGTATTGGCTTAATACCGTGTTTTGTCCCACACTTCGCCTTTAAAGCTTTTTTCATAATTGCGAAACATACAGTACGTATTTAATTTAAATAGAATTGAATACAATCTCATTACTGAAAAATTCTCCAAGTGTCACTAATAAATGCCACTTTCACAAAATATAATATTTTTTTACCAAACAATCTAATTAACCAAGATCCCCAAGTTAATCATGCAAAAATAACAAACATTTAAAACGATGCAGTTGGAGTTGATGTCATCCATGTCTTCAAGCAGAATAATATCCGGCTTTTCAATATGGAGATTGACGGTGAACATGCTCGATGCGTTGGCGGCTGGTTGTGTGGTTCTTTTGTTGCGGGCTGCCGAGTCGACGTTACCCTTTTGTGGAAGTTGGGTTGAATCGTGGTTCGCGCTTTCCGGCGAAATGTTGAAAAAATCCTTTATTTTCAACAAGTAATCGAGGGACACGATTATGCTGAACGAAAAGATGCGGAGGTCAACTGTAACAGTGTCAATTCGAACGAGAATCAAACCTTTCTGTTCCTGAAAAGTAGATCGGTGGATGAAGCGAAATGTAGTAATTGAATGGAGATTAAGTTCCAACCCCCTCCAACCCCCACCCTGCCAACGACCGAGCTAAAATTTTGCACAAAGCTTCTATTGAATATTCTAAAAGAAGGATTTCAAGGATACAAGTATTTTTAGCGACTAGCAATAGTATCCGAGACATCGAAATTCGAATGTTATTTATTTTACTGTGCCCCTAATAGACCGAACGAACCTAAACAAACCTAAATAAACCCAAACAAGCCTAACGAAAACCCAAACAGAATTAAACCTAAATAAATTGAAACAGATCTGAATAAAACCAAACAAACATAAATTAATCCAAACAAGCCTTTTTCGGCACATCACATAGAAATTTCAAATTTCTTTATTAGGTTTCAACAAACCTTAATAAACCCAAACAAGCCTAACGAGAACCCAAACAGAAATCAACCTAAAGAAATCGAAACAGATCTGAATAAAACCAAACAAACATAAATAAATCCAAACAAGCCTTTTTCGGCACATCACATAGAAATTTCAAATTTCTTTATTAGGTTTCAACAAACCTAAATAAACCTAAACAAGTCTAACGAAAACCCAAGCAGAAATAAACCTAAATACATCGAAACAGATGTAAATAAAACCAAACAAACCCAAACAAACCCTTTTCGGTACATCACATAGAAATTTCAGTATTGGATTTCTCGAGTCTAGCGAGCCACAAAAAATTCAGGTATAGGTTCTCGTAGGATATTAACAACAGGGCATGTGCAAAATTTCAGCTCGATCAGAGAAGAACGTTTCGGAAGTTCACCCTAGATTTGCATGAATTTTATGAAAATAATCGTTTCGGTCGGGCTCACCAAACATGTCGTTGGCTCCTTTTCGAACGGTCATGTCCAGCATGCTCCTTATCGGCTTTGATTCTTCCTCAGTTCCGCCCGAAACCTCGACAGTAGGTAACGTCGTTGTTCTTTCCATGATTCGGACAAGTGAGCCTTGGCGACTGTGTCGAGTATCATCCAAAGTACAATTCATCAGGAGTATTGACGTGGCCAGCAAACCGTCCTCAAAAATTCTACCTTTGACGGCAAAATGCGTTAGCCCGAACTTGGCCAAACCGTTCTCTGGTAGATGCAGTGGTGAACTTTTCAAGCTCAACTAACGAAAATATAGAAAGTATTGAGAGTATATTCCAGCAATATTGTATAACGTAAATGTTTTATTCACACAAAACGCTAGCTTTTCGGCCATTCAAATTTGAACGATTCCTTGTGTACACATTTTGAAATTCCGACGCGGAATATTCTACGAAATCACGAAAACGATCATTTCAAATCGA
Source organism: Ophioninae sp. B BG-2022a (assembly GCA_030522765.1). NCBI lineage: Eukaryota > Metazoa > Arthropoda > Insecta > Hymenoptera > Ichneumonidae > Ophioninae sp. B BG-2022a. The sequence goes on along the minus strand of JAPYZJ010003913.1, from coordinate 7,452 downwards.
TTTTTCCCGAATTATTTTTCTATGGCCTTGAAATTCGCTGAGACCCAATGAATTCCCCAATCTTTTATTTTCAAAATTATCCAAATTCGTATATCGTAAATTTGTCGTTCTAGAATTATAGAAGAAAAATAAGAGTTTTTGAAAATTAATACACGATTGTCCTGGCTTAAATAGATTTTTAAACATCTGCCCTTTTTAAGCCGTTCTAGACGGAGAACGCCTGTGAATAATTTTTTTTTTTAATTAAAAATTACCAATTTCGATCCTCCAGTGAATAAGTTGATGACGAGGCTGTCCATAATAAACTCGAATTTAATTGCGGTGTGTATTTGCTTCTGATGATGAACGTCGCCTTCTTCCGGCTCTTTCATTACTTCCACCTCCAATTTACCTGAAACATCACTGTGTATTAATATCTCTGTTTTCAATTCTTACAAACACAGTCTCTCGCCCCCGCTGTCTCTTCACTTTTCTGTTTTCACAAAACATCGCTAACACATAAAACTAACTCGCTGACTTTTGAGGATCCTCAAGAACGGTTTTAGTGTCCGCTCGAACCACGGATTGCAGTTGTGTAGGCTCGTCGAACGTTTCTGCTAAATTCTCTTCCAAAACTCGGAGTATCGTCGCGTAATCTCCTTGACTGAGTAACAGTTCGATTCTCTTGAGTCTACCCGACATTTCGATATCGGGTATAGACTTGAACCAAGCAGCCGACAGATTTCGTTTCATGAGCAACGCGAAACTCACTGGTTGTAACAACAGTACTTCGTTTTTCGATTCGAAATCATCCTTGTTCAGCAGAATCCTAAAATGGAAAAAAATATTCATTTTTCTAAAAGTATAAATATAAATTTTCGATGTAAAATTTTTTTAGTCTTTTATAGTCATCACTGTACATAAAAATCAAAAGAACGCTTCGCATTATCATATGAAGGAAGTATAGTGTGAGGATATAGTTTTGAAGTTTGCAAGTTTGAAATCCGAAAATAATTTTTTTTTGTCATATCGAAGCCACGAGGATCAAGCATTTTCTAGGATTGCTATTTACCAATTTAGAACTCAAGTGCACAAGATATCATTTTCGATAATAATAAAAGTAAGAAATTTAATTGAAAAAGGTTGCTTTTCAACATTGCAAACATTGAAAGCCCATTGTGGGAATAGCATTTTTACGGAACATAAACAAACATGTGTATATTCGACTCACCGCGATAGCTTCAAATCTTGTAGTTCTATTTTCATTTCGTCGACGATCGGAGCTTCGTCCGTTTCGTCCGTGACTTCCAGTTTTTTAAAGCTGTTACAAATTGTGAGGTTACCCATGTCCAGCATGAGACAATGTTCGCTCTTCGAGTTCATTGGTACGTATATAACCGGCGCCTGAAAAAACGTAAATAAATTTTAATTAAAATCCACGATAAGAATGGTAAAAAAAATGGTCTCGTAAAAGTGAGATTAACCGAAAAAGTATTTTCAAGTTTTTGAAAAGAGATAAATCAAGGCAATAGAACCGACTATTAAAAAAAAAAGACGTTTTTAATCCTCATGACTACTAAATTATTGATGAATAATTTCGGCGAGTAATTGGCGCATAAAAATAATTTTTGAAAATGTACTTTTTTATTAGGCTACTTTGTGGTCGAAACTCACTTTGAGTTTCACAGCCAATTCAATGCGGGTCGCCCGTTCGTGAACATCTTTGATATTCGTTTTCGCCGCTTCAGCAGCCGCTGCGGAAGCTTCCTTCATAGCGAGCTGGGCAGCTTGGAAATTGTTGAGGAAATTCTGAAAAGATCACACGATGATATTTCACATGAGCTAATGAGATTGTCAATTTTATAACTCCTAAATTTCTTCTTCGGGGTAATCGTACCATTACACCCGTGACGAACGCATTTAGAAACACGACTCTATGACAGCCCATTACTACTTTGATGGACATGTTGTTCTTGTCGACGTCGGTTGGTTCGAGGTTGTACATCACAGCTTGAATCTGTAGGGATTCGGATCCTTCCACCGAAACGATCTAAAGAACAAGAATGCACACAAAAATAAACATTTTCTGACTTATACTTGCGAAGTTATTCCATTTTTTAAAATATACCAATTTTCGAGTGGCCAAGGGTAATCAGACGCCTGAATATCTTGCTTCGTTGAATATCATTTGACTCACGTTTTTGTAAATCGAATCTTCGTTGAGATCTTTGATATTGACGGAAGCCAATCCAACGTTGGCTTGAGAATAGGAAGATTTCATGATGTAGCCAGCTGTTATACCTTCGATATAAAAAGCGCTGATAGCGCGAAAGTCGCTAGCAATTTGAAGGCTGATAGATCCGATCTTCGCCTTGACCTTCAAGTCGATACATTCGACAACGGCCCTCTTACGTCGTGGCGGAGATGGTTTCAACTTTTGCTTCTGAATTTGATCTTTGATGAAAAACGAGGTGTCCTCTTGAATAGTCGCGAGTTGAGGCAAACGGGTAGTCGCTACGCGATCTGCCGGCTCGTGAGCTTCGACCGCGACGCTCATTTTGTCTTGGATGTTCGAAACGAACTTGAGCGCGTTGATGATGGCTTCTTGATGAAACAGAACGTCCAGCTTTGTGAATTCGAGATTTAACAGTTTGACGACCGATGCGTGGCGGGTATTGAATTCCGGCGAGTTCTTGTTGACGTTTACGTATTGAACGATTATAAGATATTCCTCGCTACCAGACGCCATTGGAGTATCGATCAAGAAAACTTCTCCCTTCTCGTGATGCTGTTTGACTTGAACGCCACCTAGTCGCAGCATTATTTCCTGATCATAAGTTCTTTGCAGCATTTCAGCTTCGACCTGAAGCACCTCGATTAAGAAGAAAGGTGCAACCTCGTTGTCATCCTGCCTCGACACCGACAGCGTGAATTCCTTCATTACGAATTTCGCTTCGAGATCGGTGGTTTGTTTCAATTCCCGACGCGGATTTTTTTTCTTCTCGTTAGGTACAGTCGTCAATTCCTTGAAGAGCGACAACTGCGAAACCGATTTAGCGAGGGGTGCGCGTTCCAACTGAGTTTCGTCTTCCGGAAGTGGTACGCTCCGAACGATCGCCATTGTTTGCAAAAGACGGGAATCGGTGATGTTGAGCGCGAGAGACGGTAAGTTTCCGATTATTCGCATTTTCGGCAGCAATGGATCGTCGGTTACGAGGCATTTGTGAAATTGAATTTCCAGGGTGGTCGGTTTTAGTATCGTCATCGAGTGCTCGCCGCTCGAAAGCGCGCTTTGCCAATCCTCGCACGACGCGGTCACCAATATTTGAAAGTTCACTATCTTCAAGGCGAATCTGTCGTAGCTGTATTGACGAAGATGAGCGAGAATATCCTCTTCGCTTTTGCCCATGCTTACCAACTGTTTAACAGACGCAGTCGACATGTCGTTCTTGATTTTTTCGAGGGCGTTGATCTTCAAGCTACCCAAATTAATGACGATCAAAGATTCCGTTTCGTGGTACAATCCACCCTGTGGCAATATCAGTTGAGAAGCGGCCATGTCGACTTGAATATCAAGAACCGAATGTTTCTGAATCGCGTATTCAAGGCCCAAAGCGGACATCTCTTTCAAACCCTCCAATCTCTCGGCAGCAGCTGCTTGTATTTGATTCAAGGTCGATTGGTTTTGCACCTTGAACAACTTGACGAGTTCTATTATCGTCTGCGCGTCGTAAACTATGTGAACCGATTTGGACTTTACGATAACCCGATCGCCGCAGAGTTTGTCGAGGGGATTTTTCTCGTAAGAAACCGACAGTAGATCGCCGCCAGAAGTGTTATCCACCGAGTCGAAGAGCGACGGAATGTGGTCGCCTTGCCTGACCCCGAATAATTTCATGTCGGCGATCGACGCGGTAGCCACGATTCCGTTCGATGATGGTCTCGACTTGAACGTCGCTTCGACACCATTGAAACGGAGATCGAGGACTTCCGGCGTTTCTTTGTCGTTGTCGGAAACGATTATTTGCAATCCGTGCAAATAAAATCGGGTGTCGATCATCTCGTACGTTTCGGGATAATGAGCGGGCGCCGTGTTCTCTTGATAATCGATCGCCCGATAAAGCTTTTCTTTTTCCGCCGCTGTCATCGCTTCCTCAAATTTTCGCATTATTGCCGCAGCAGAATTTAGATCTTCGACTTCGTCGGCCGGTTGTGAACCCCACAAGAAACCGAACCATCCTCTCTTTGCTTTCAAACTCTTCTCCTTTTCCGCCAATCTCTCAACTTCCATCTCGATCTGCTGTCTTATCCTCACCAAATTGAAGATGTCCAGTTTTTTCTCGCATTCCGTTAATCTCGATTCCGTTTCCGGTAAGACTTTTTTCGATGTGAGCTTCACCTGGTACGTTTTCGCATAATCGCGACAGGTGTCTCTGTGGCATTTCATATGACCCCAGTCCCAATTCCGACGGCATCTCCTCACAGTCTCTTCCAAAATACAAGTGTACGCGAAACGCCACCTGTTGAGACACACTTACATTTTCGAAAAATAGGCAGATATTGTTTTGCGAGGGACTGAATGATCCAGTCGAACGAAATGATATTTTACTTTTTATGTGGAAACAAAGTCTTCTCGAATTAATATTTCGATTAAAAATATCGGGTTGAAGTTTGCATCGCTGGAATGCAAGCAATTTTATTTATTTTTTTCTTATTTTCAATATTATCTAAAAATATATTTTGTATATTTAGGTTATAGATCGGTAAATGAAAATTCTAGAACAAAAATTGCTCGATTTGCATGACTTTGAAGTGCCAAAAAACAAATATGAAAATTAAATACCCAAAAATCCCAAAAAAAAGAACCCAAAAAAACCCAAACAAACTTTAACATACTAAAGATTTCGAGAGCGAATTTTGCATAGCTGAAATGGCGCAAAGCCTATCTTGCGACGATAATTCGAGTTTTTTCAATTCTGAAATATTCATCCTTTCGTGTTTTATAACTTCTATGGAAAGAACAGTAGTCCTCATTTTCAGCGTGCAATATTTTACACGTATGAACAACTCACGTTTTTCGTTTATTTGAATCAATTTTTAACAATGAATAACTAAACTTTTGCTCGTTATATAATTTCATTAATGTCACTATAATTTCAAGAAAAAAGGTATTTCTTGTTTTGGGTTATTATGTATAAATCTCTAGACAATTAATACATGCCTGAGCTATTAATTTTTATTCTTAAAAATGTTAAATGCATCTCCAGTTGAGCTTTGCAGTCCTACAAGGTTAATTTTTAAAACCTTGATGTTATTGATTCAATAGCTATTCAAAATTCATGTATATTTATCCATAATATATTTATTTATATTATGGAAAACTCACCATTCTTTGTAATGACCTCTGTAAGACATTAAATTTGGTCTGTACTTCCTGTAGGGCGCAGCTTTGCTTGCCTGATCCAAACCTTCGCCCATTTGCAAGAGTGTTTGGTATTGACGCCTGGCAAGACCAATGTGTAATTTTTGCATTTCCAAGTCCAGCCAAACTTTCGGTATCGTGTAATTGCTACCATCGGTTTCGGGTTTCGGATTCAACTTCAGTTTTGCTTTGACATTTATGGGTCCCAGCACTGTCGATTAAAAAGTATTTTTTGGTTGGTTAAATTATTTTGTATTATGTAAAACCACTTTTATATTTTGTATTTTTTTCGCATTTTGAAAATGTACTTTTGCTTTTTGCACAAATACTTTTTTCAAGTACCTCGGTATTTTGCAAAATATTGAAAATATTTTATATTTTGCGAAAATACTTTGTATTTTGTAAAAATACTTTTATATTTTTTGTTGATTTATCAAACATTTTAAACTTCGTTTGTAACTTTCATATTTTTCGTTGATTCATGTCAAACGTTAATCTTTAGAAATTCGTTAATATTTAGAAATTGGAAATATTAAACATCGAGTGTACTCACTGTACTGATAATCTTGGGGCACATGATCCGTAGTGGCTATGCCGTCAGAAAACAGTCTCAAATAGTTCATGGACGGTTCTTTGCTGAATTGCATAGCGTTCGTGTTGAGATAAACTGCAAAGCCATCCATTGTGCACAACTACAAACGTTTAAGACATTTAGAAGATCGATATAACATCACAAATTTTGAAAATCGGTTTTTTCATCGGCGGTTAAATTTATTATAAAAAATTTCAACCACGTTCTCTGTAGAACTCATGGTGTAGAGATTGATGCTTTTATTTTATAACAACAAATGTTCAATCTTTGAGAAATCGAGATTCAAAACTTTTCAATACGATATTTTGTGGACTTAAAGTTTGCATTGTTGCAACGCAGCAAAATTTCTTTTCTGATATCTTTATCTCCTCGTTGTCAATATTTCCCTAAATATTTCTTTTTCTTTTTCGAAATCTAGATTTCTAAATGAGATTGAAGACACTTGTTGAATTGTTTTCGTAACGATTTTTGTGGAAAAATACATCGAGAAATGCAATATTGAATTCCGTTACATTTCAATGTTGCAAACTTAAGTTTTATCACATTTTCTATGCAAAAGTGTTCACTTCGGTTGCAAAATTGCTATCAACTGATACTTTTTTTACATTTGTTCGGAAAAATTCGAATTTTCACTTAATACGAATAAGTTTAATAAATAAGGTCGATGGTCACTCGATCTGGAAGCCACATTGAAGTCTCATAAAAAAATAATTTTTACGACTAATTATTGTTTGCATACAAATAGAAATTTACCTTGAATATCTGTGGAATGGCGTACATATCTTTGAGATTGCCTGTAGTCATCCAAGATTCGTTGCAACTCTCAAGTGCGAATCTGTGCAGAGTAAATCCGACCGAAAACGGATGATCTTTGAAAGTTACGTGATCTTCGTACCGCACGTGGATTCGATTTATTTCGACGTGAATATTTTTTATCATCCTGGCGATGAGTTTTTCGACCATCGAATCATCCAATTTCTCGTGCGCTTTAGGAAAATAATAACTATTAAATATTCAACTGTAACAAAATGAATCAATGGACATTTCTTGTTTTTTTACTACATTATTTATATTTTATTATATGAAATACGTTTGATTTCGGCCAACTGTTTGTTCTTTTCAACCCGGGCGATCTCGGCCCGTTTCGCCTCCAGCTCCGCTTTTGATTCTTTTTCGGGGTCATATCGAACCTGATTGGTCGGAACTACCAATATAAAAAGCTCTTCCACGATCGCATCTATTTGGCCATTCCACATATCCTTGAACGGAATTTTTAGTATCAATTTTCCTGAAAACAAAAGTAGTGCCATTCGAATACATTCTCTTTAGATCGATTCCGTGCTATATTTTAGACCTTGCCTTTCGGAAACAAATTAAGATTTATAAAATTAGTAAAATTAGAAAAATTTAGATCATACGGACGTTAATTATAATTAACGTCCGTATGATCTAAATTTTT
>JAPYZJ010003912.1:0-23106 GCA_030522765.1 Ophioninae sp. B BG-2022a | reverse complement strand
GGAGTGTTTCAGCCCGTGGCCGCGCAGGCGGCGCTGTGATCGAGTGGGTGAGGAGTTTTTGCGTGTTGCCACTCGATACTAGCGCTGCATAGTGGTGAAGGCACGTACCAAAACAAGCTTCATACGCAGCAAGTGTCAGAGAGAGATGGGCTGCTACTGAGGCTCGGAGTGTTTCAGCCCGTGACCGCGCAGGCGGCGCAGCGATCGAGTGGGTGAAAAATTTCGTATATTGCCACTCGATACCAGCGCCAACTGGTAGCGAAAAAGCGCGGCAAAGAGAGCCTCCATCGCCAGAGCTCCATTTCAAGCCTTCAAGGCCCTTTGAGCTGAAAGTCTTTTATATCTAAACTGCACATTTGGAAATGAAGACACCAATATAAGTCAGAAATGAGTGACCTGACGAAACTTCCCCGCCACACGTGGTCGTTGCGCAACATAAAAAATGGTGTTCAAGCTAGTGGCGAAAGATTACACGATCATCGTTGAACTTGGAGTGTCGAGTCCTTTTTAATCTCCTGAAGGAAGAATTAAAAAGATGAAGACCGCTATAGGAATAGCGGTGAAATTGTCGGCTCTGACGAGTGTCGGTCTCGGTGGATGGTACGCCGGGAAAAAATATGAACGTGATCAACTAACGAGCAGTGTCGAACCTATCGAGCAATGTTCAGCTCCTAACCTCGATGCTGATCGGTTTCCTGCTCTCCCAATTTTTGGCACCGTTTCTGCCGCCTCTCCGATAGTACCTGCGGACAAATCGTCCGACATGGGTTCCAAATTATCGGCGTCGCGAGTACCGGAAGTAAGCACCTCTGCGTTGTAATCCTAAAATTCTATACTTCGCTATCTACGCGAAGTTTTGCAAACACGTATTTGCGCATGTTTTTGACAGCTTCTGTCACTGCTGTCTCCAGATAATGCGATTCGGTTTTCCCGGCTTGGACAACATCAGATCTTTCGACGACTTTGTCCTGTCCTACGATAGACGAAACCGCGTCGCTCACTGGGTCTTTGAACATCTGACGCAAGATCGTCTCAACTACCAGCAGAATGTCAACAGATCGACTTGCGCGTTCAAGCCTGACGATAGTATACATCCTTTCTTCCGGTGAGTCTCTAACTTCCTTTCTCAGTCTCAAAGACATTGCTAGCATTTACGAAACAAAACGACCGAAGGATAAAGAGCCCTCGGAGAATAACTTTCAGTCGCTGTCAGATCGGACAATACCGACTACAAAGGGAGCGGCTATGATCGCGGCCACTTGGCTGCTGCTGGCAATCACAAAATGTCACAGACCCACATAGAACAAACATTCTACTTGTCCAACATGGCGCCTCAAGTGGGTGAAGGCTTCAACCGTCACGCCTGGAACAAACTGGAGAAATACGTTAGGAAATTGACCAAAGTATACAGGAACGTCTACGTCTGTACAGGACCTCTCTATCTGCCCAAGTAATTACTATCTTTCATTTTACACGCTCCTCTTTAGGACCTCGTAACTTTTTTTTTACGTTTTCCATAGGAAAGAAGCTGATGGCAAAAAGTATGTCCGCTACGAAGTAATCGGCGCCAATCATGTTGCTGTTCCTACTCACTTCTACAAGATCGTTGTGGGTGAGACTCAGGACGCGAAATTGGAAATGGAAGCGTTCGTCATGCCCAATAAGAAGATCGATGACGAAACGCCGCTGACAAGCTTTCAGGTACTTTCGTATTAATAAATCCCTAAAATTTACCCTCTTTGATTTCGTCACGTCATTCTGATACGTTTTACAGGTACCACCGGAGAGCATCGAACGCGCCGCCGGCCTTCTTTTCTTCGACAAAATCTCACGCGACAAACTCACCAAGATAAACGGCAAGAAACTAGGATGGTCGTGAATTCGAAACCCCAACTAATTATGGATTTTAGAAATTTTTACGCTCGCTCTTTCCGTTCTAGACTAAAAGTGCAATAGTTGCAATTCAGTAGAATTCAGAGCGCTCCACCGTTTTTAATCATCTTCGCATCACAATGAACCCTAGGAAAAAATATACACATGAATATCGATCGGAAGAATAAACCTTGTCTATTTTACTCTCGTGTTGTTACGGATCATTTTATCATCACTAAAATTCCGTTTGAGCGTTCAGTTCGGACTCTGATGGACTAAGGAAAGATCCTTGAAATATTGGAATTTTTATTTTCACCTTTATACATTCATCCACACGATCGTCAATCACCAGCTAACAATCATGCTCGCATAAGCGTCTTAATTTAGCAATCTCGAAAGAATACAGTATTGCATAGTTGAACACCCGAGAGCTCCATCTCGTCTATTATCTCATGATTTCTTCGCATTGTTTTTCGTTTTAATATACGAGAGATCTGTACTTCAGTCTTGCACCATAAAATACGCATCCGATGGTCGATCCGAGGCCATTGCGATCTCGGCCAGCTTTTTTTTTTTCATTTCGCACTCGCCTCGAATTCACAATTGCGCTAAATTATTTCCCGTTACGTCTATAAATAACAATAAGTTTTTCTCGTACTTTTTTGTTTTATTGAATTACGATTATGGAAATTCGTCACTTAATTACTTTGGTCACAATAGTAAATATTATATACCAAACAACACGTTAATTCTCAACTAGATTCGTAAAAAATCCTATCGGTAAAAACCCATTGGAATCATTATCGCGGATTCTGGAGTATATGTACAAAATTAACACGCACGTGGAATCAGAAGAAACAAAAAAATATATATATGAGTTTCCCGGCGAAGCATTCCCGCACGGTAATCCCGAGAGTGACGCAAGAACGTCTTTAATTTTTCGCTTTGATCGATGGTACAAATTTGATACGTATATGGACCGCGGAGGGCTCGAGTGAATTAATATCTAATTAATAATTAATTAATAAAGTACGACTTTCCTGCTGGGAATTCAACAATCTACGTATCCTCCAAAGTTCTCTCGTCACTTCCGGGACCCCGACACGCATACACGCACACACACACATATATAAATCGCTTGGAATTGGTTCGTCATAAGTTTCTTAATCTTTAAAACTACGGACCACGTTCCGTAACGAAAAACCGTAGAGATATTCCAAAAAAGAAGCGGATCCTTTTTTTTCGTTAATTACGCAATGAGATACGCCGACTTCCATTTGTCATTCGAACGTTTTGTAGCTTCTTCGTAGCACGTTAAAATTAGTCTACTAAGTAATCGCGAATTATCTATAATTCGCAATCGAGCACACATCGTTGCTGCTCTCGTTGTTATTGCTTTCAAAAATTATACGTATACGTATACATATATATATATCGATGTTAAGCTTTTCGTGGTGTTACATCTCCATTTTAATCTCCCTCGGAATGTTGCATTCGCGTCGTTCTCGGTATAATTTAATCGTAAGTATATATATATATCTATATAGCCATATATGTATATATATATAAATATCATACACTAGGCACTGCAAAATGGACGGGCCTTTCGAGCTCGCAGAGCTTTTCTCCCCTCGACGAAAGCTCTTCTCTACTCTTTCGTAATATTTTAGTAAGGACACTTTGACGAGCTCTTTTTAAGTACACTTGGAAAGCGTATTAGACGCTGCGCATACGTATACGAGAACCCTAGCACCGCGCGTGAAGGCCGGAAAGATAAAATTTCATTCGAGGCTCATTTGGATCGTCGAACGGCCAGGAACGAGTCGAGAATTTAAAAGCTTCCGGTTTTACGGGAAATACGATGATAGAATTGGCAACATCGTGCAAAAGTATAAACGTTTCGATCGGAAGAATGGCGTTCTTCGGACGAGCGGCAGTTATGATCAAATTCTTCTGTTATCATGATGAAGTGGATTCAACGCGCGTGAACAACCCCATTGATCTCTTACAGACGTACTGATTGTCGTGATCGTCGTAAGAGGCGCGCTGCTCCTTATCGAACCCGACGGAACTTTCCGCCGGGAGCGCCACCATCGAAATCTCTCAGTCTTCGTTCAGACCAGGAATCATCTCTCGAGCCCGATAAATTCCTCGCATTTCGGACGGGAACGAATCGGAAAATTTGGATCCGAGAACGCGCGGACTAGAATATTTTCCGGGGATCCTCCTTTTGTCGTCTGTGGTCATTGGATTTCGGAAGTCGAACATCCGTGAACAAAGCGTGACGAGGTGGCTGCTTTTGGGCTCGAGATACGCAACGGAGTCGAAAGACTCGCACAGCGGACTAGGAAAAAAAAACGAGAATAAAATCGAGCGGCAAAGTGGAATCGTTTTCGCCGCTCTAACCGCTATGCTGTCCTCATATTAATCTCTCCTCCGGCGGTGGCTTCATCACGTTGTCCATCTCGACCCTCGGATTACTGAATTCCTGGGCACTCGGGCTGTAAGTTCCCCGCGTCGCGCGTTTCTTCCTCGCCATCATAAACAGGGCCGTTAGCGAGCCAGCGACGATCAAAAATATTACTGCCAGTATAGGACCCACTATTACCGCTATGTCAAGCGCTTGGCTTCCCAAAAAGTGCTCGAACTGTGAAAAAAAAACGTATCTTTGGAATTCTGGCATTTTAATACTTTTCAGGATAATTATATTAGTTTAATATAATAAGAAATTAAAATTCATAAGAAAGGTCGAACGCGTCACTAACCTCGGTACAATTTCTCCCTGTGTATTCGGGGGTACAGACACAAGTGTACGATTCCGTATCCTCGACGCATACGCACGTTCCGCCGTTTTGGCAGTAATTCTGAGAAAAATAATAAATGAATTAATTAATTTATAAAATAAATAAATGATTAATTACTGACGATTATGATTCATTTGTGAATTAATTTTTGTAACAAATTAACGAATTTATTTATGAGTAAATTTTCGTAAAACACTTAATTAATTATTAAAACAGTAAACGATCGACAAACCGAAAAACGTTTTTTGTTTACCTCTTTGAAGCAGGGATTCTCCATTTGACAGCTAAGACCACAGTAGCCTTCATCGCAGGCGCACCTGTACGTGCCGGCAAGATTTCGGCAAATGCCTCGGCCGCAGTTTGTCGTTCGTTTGAGACACTCGTCGACGTCGATCGAGCAGTCCGGTCCGGTGTAACCGGTGCCCGTGCAGTCACACGTGAAACTGTTGATGCCATCGTAACATTTGCCATCGTTTTTGCAGGGCACGTTGCCATCGAGATCGGGAGCGCAGTCGTCGACATTGGTCTCGCAGTAGGGCCCGGCGAAGCCGAGAGGACAAGTGCATTGCGGAGCCTGAAAAGATTTTTCATTAATTTGCGAAATGGGAAGAAAATGGGGGAAGAATTGTCTCGAAGAGAAAGGTCAAGGAATCCGAACGAACCTGATAGAGAAAATCGCATCTGCCACCATTTTGGCACTTTTTGGCGATGCAATAAGGAATGTCGCAGAGGGCTCCCTCGTATCCGGGCATGCAGGTGCACGTGAAGTTATTTCCGGTTTTCTCGTTGACTACGTCCGTGCAAGTCGAGCCGTTTTTGCACGGGCTATTGTCGCATCTGATGAGTCGGAAATTCTCGCAGAGATCGCCGGTGAACTGATCGGGACATTGGCACCGGAACGAACCTGGCAAATTGACGCAAACGCCGTCGTGTTGACAAGGCGTCGCACCGACGCACTCGTTGATGTCCTTTTCGCATCTTAACAAGGAAAATGAAACGAAATCGTTATTGTAAAGAATAAACTAAAAGGCGTTATTAGGCATGAGGCAGGAGAATAATCCTGAAGTCTGATTACTCACAACATGCCGTGCCAGCCTTTAGGACACACACAGGTGTAATTGGCGATCCCGTCGACGCACGTGGCCCCATTATCACACTTGCTATCGGCGCACTCGTCAATGTCCACCGAGCAATCATCCTCGGCGTAGCCGGCTGGACAGTCGCAAACGTAACTGCTGTTCGCGTCGTGACAGTGGCCCGCATTTTTACAGTCATCTTCGAAACACAAACGACAGCCAATGTTCTCCGTGTCGGTCTCGTTGTTTCGCTGAAGCGAGAGATACTCCGATGGTGTGAAGTTGGCGTTTCGGTAGACTTCGTCGTACGTGAAGTAGTGAAGAAGCATGCTGCCTATTCGTACCTCGCCCAGGCAGCCTTTGAAGGGTTCTCCTGAAAAGACAGTGTTGATTGAACAATTAGCGAAAACTGGATTTTTTGGGAGTTTGCTTTATGAATTTGGAAATACACGAAAAATACAATGACGAACGTATTTTTTTCTTTCTCGTTTAATTTGGATACGAAATGAAGAACGTACCCGACATCATGCCATGAGGCGGCATAGCCGTAGTCAATCTACGATCAGCGAATTCCACGGAGTTGCCTTGTATCGCTTCGCGATTAGCGATCCTTTGTCGTTCGGTCTCAACGGTGACATAGCTGTTTTTGTCCCAGGCCGCATCAGCCAAACCTCCGAGGGTGACCGTGCCGCTCTCGAGTAACTCGTACCACTTTGAAAAGTTGAATTTCTCGCTGGTTTGAGTGGGGCTTTCATCCCCAGTATTTTTGTGTCCACAGCTGAGTAAATCGTTGCTGAGTTTAAGTACAATCGTTGTCCAATTGCCGTCGGGTTTTTCCTTGCCGAAGCTGATCGTGTCCTGATCCAAAACGTCGAGTTTCCAAGCGACGGTTACGACGTCCTTATAAACGGATACGGTGAAGTGTTGATCACCGCCGTATCTGTTGATGTGCATAAGAGTACCACCGGTGTTTGAACGGTAATCAATCGTGATAGCGTCGATCCCCGAATCGCTCGAATTCTTCATAACCAACTGATCGTAGACGTAAGTGAAGGATTTGTCGTAGCCGTTGAAAGTCGCGTTAGCGATACACTCGTAACCGTCATCAAGATTTTGGCACTTTGACCCGCTCGGGCAATCTTGCAACTGGCAGAATTCCATTTCCTGGCAAGTTTTGCCAGTGTAGCCTCGCGGGCATCGGCACCAGAAATCGTTCCACGTGACGTGGCAAGTACCGTTGTGAAAGCATGGATTGCTCTGGCATACGTTGTCCGAGCGCACACCTTCGAGGACTTTGCTTGGATCGAAGGTGACCGTACCGAAAGATTTGAAAGTCGGTATTTCTTTAGCTTTCAGAGGGAAAAACTCAACGACCATTGTTTCATCGCCGTTCGATATTTGCACGTCTTGTATTATCCCCTTGAAATTCGTTTGTGGTATTTGAGTTTCCATTTGACGAGCTATGTCCACCTGACGGATGTATCTAGATGCTTGTGGCAATCCACCGAGATGAAGAACCGTTACGTTCAATTGTCCAGTCGCGCTTATTGTTTTCCTGAAATACTCCGTCCCGTTTATCTTCACTTTAACCAGAGTGACGTTTCTTTTAACTTGGATGAGATGATTGTTGCCGTCATTGAGTTTTGCACCACCAACTGTATAAGCCTCGCTCCCGTTGAAGTGTATTCGTACCAACAATTCACCGTTCTCAAGCTGCGCCGCGATATACGTTTTTTCCTGTCTGTCCGATTGAGGATTGGTCTCCGAGCCGAGATAGAAGATGTCACCGCGAGCTTCACGCGTTCTTACGAACATCGATATGTCCACGATCGAGCGAACCGATTTTCTCGCCGCCTCGGATACCTTCACTGTCACGTAACCGTTCGTTATGTTCTCGTGGCCGAAAGTAGCCGCGGTCATGTTGTATTGGCAGGTACGTCCGAGATAGGGACGCTCGCATTTGCACTCGAAGTCTCGCCAACGATCGGTACAATGACCGTCGTTACGACACGGATTCGGCGAGCATTGGGCCTCTCGAGGACATCCCGGTTCTACCAGCTCCATCAACACGTTCTTCGATTCCATTTCCGAGTATATCTGCCGAACGAAATATCTTTTTTATGTTCGTCCGAAAAATAAAAGTATTTTCTTTTCTTCTAAAAATAAAACTATTTTATTTTAACGTAATTAAAAAAAATCATTTAAAAATACCCATTCCCCGTTGATGACAACGTCCTCGACACATCCGACGAAGAAGGACGGTCCATGGGTCAGTTTGCTGAGGTAGCTGATCGTACCGCCCACGTAGGTAGTCGGGAACGACGTGGGCGTAACGTTGGCGCCCTCGTTCAGATTTATCGGGTATATCGTCTGTTCCTCGTTAGCGGACAAAACGAGATGCGTCGTGTTTATCGCGACGAATACCTTTTGCCAATTGGAATCGTTCAGTCCGCTACCGATGAAGACACCCTCCCATTTATTCAGGATACTCGAGTGGAGATTAAGTTTTCCGTTTACGAGCTCTAGGATGTAGAAAGTCGTGCCTTTGCCCATCGCGAGGAGACCCTTCGGCATTGTCGTCCTGAAGCGAAATTGAATATCGTAACCTTCGTCTCTCGTCGTGTTTACCATCACGAAGGAACTGCCGCTCAGCGACATCGTCGTCACCTGGAAGTTTGCGAAATCGAATTGTCATTCAAGCGGAATCGATATTTTTTTTCTTTTTTTCACCTATTTCGACACTACACAAAAATACCTAGGGGAAAAATGGCAGAGATTTTCTGGGGCAAAAGTGTTTTTCTTTCTTCGTTGTAGAAACGCTATAAAGCACTTCCGGTAAATTGTTTCTGGCGTCATTGCTGATAATATGAAATTCTATCTATCCGTACGACTATACATGTCGATTCACCCACCTTCGCACCTCTCGAAATCTTACAACGTGGAACATGCAAGAATCAAAACAACTCAGTGAGTTTACACGAAATTCTCGTAAGACATTTTTCAGAACCGATCTATTTAACGATTCATGTTGTTTCTGATAAACCGATCGAATTTTTCACGAGAACAGATTTAATTAAAGCGAGGATTGTGTACTCACGTTTCGACAATCTTCGCCATGAAAGCCATTCGGACACGTGCAATTGAACATGTGTTCAGTCTCGTTGATCAAATAGGGCCAGCAAGTGCCGCCATTTTGGCAAGCGTTGCCCTGACATCCGATAAGGAGAACGGAGCAATTTTTCCCGCCGTATTCGGGTTCGCAGCTGCAATAATAATCAGCTCGTCCGTCCGTGCAAGTCCCGTGATCGCAGGGTGTGTATCTCTTACACTCGTCTATATCGTGTTGGCAGTGATCGCCTTCGAATCCCTCGTCGCACTCGCACGTGTAACCGCCAATCCGATCGACGCAAGCTCCGGCGAAGCAAGGACTGCTCTCGCACTCGTTTATATTTATTTCGCAATTTTTCCCGGTCAGTCCTTGAACGCACAAGCATTCGTATCTGCGAATAAGAAAATTCGGTGCTGCTGAACGATCGGCCAAATGCGAGCATTTGAGAAAAATCGATTTTTCATTCTGCTTACCCGCTAGCATTCGCATAGCTGAAGTTTTGCGTGAAAATGGCCGGAAGTGTGCGCGAGTCGCTTTTGTACAATTCCTGATTGGATCTTTCGAGGCAAGTCCCGTTGTATTGGCAAGGCGAGCTGTCGCACTCGTCGATATCGATCTCGCAGTTCTGACCGGTATATCCGGAATAACATTGGCACTTGTAAGTTTTAATCTCGTCGATGCATATCGCCTCGTTCACGCAAGGATTCGAGAGACAATCGTCGATATTGTTCTCGCAATGAAGACCCTCGAATCCGGTGTCGCTGCAGTCGCACGTGTAATTGTTGATACCGTCAATGCATTTTCCGTGATTCATGCACGGCTGGGGATTGCAGTCGTCGATATTCGTCTCGCAATTACGGCCGGTAAAACCCAGCGCGCATACGCAAGCGTAAGCAGCGATTTGATTTATGCAAACCGCTTGATTCAGACATGGACTACTGGCGCACTCGTCCACATCCGTGTCACAGGTTTTACCCTCGTAACCCGGTGGACACACGCACTCGAACGTGTTGATCTTGTCGATGCAAGTCGCGTTGTTCTTGCAAGGACCGCAGAGACACTCGTTTATGTCGATGTCACAATGATCACCGGAAAATCCTGGACGGCAGAAACAATTGTAGCTCCCGATGGTGTTTACGCAAATCCCATTGTTGCAGGATGCGTTGCCCAGACTTTCGCACTCGTTGATGTCTGCGTCGCAGAGTTTGCCTGCAAGTACATTTAAATTACAATCTCATCCCAAAGTATCAAACGAAAATTCAATTTACCTTGAAATCCATCTGAGCAGTCGCAAGTGAAATCATCGTCGCCGAGGTTCCTACATGTCCCGTTGACGCAAGGCTTGGTCAGGCAGCGATCAACGATCAGGGTGCAATTGGGTTCCCTATAGCCGTCTCTGCACTTGCACTCCCAGCCGGCTATACCGTCTACGCAAATCTTGTCTTCCGGACATACGACTCCCACGCATTCGTCAACGTCCGTGTCGCAAACTTTACCCTCGTAGCCGGGTGGACAGTCGCAAACGAATTCTCGTCTCGAGCGTGACGTCAGAGTGCAATTCCCATTGTTCTGGCAGGGATTTATCGCGCAAGCGTCGTACTGCCGCTCGCAATTGTCACCCACGTAGTCCTGCGTACAATTGCAAGTGTAACCGTTCGCTCGGTCGGTGCAAGTACCACCGTTCTGGCAGGGTTGAGACAGGCACTCGTCCACATTGATCTGACAATTCTTTCCTGTTGACATTGAGAGTACGACCTTGAGAATTCGACTTATTGGAAAATTTTGAATTTTCTATTTCTTCCGATCACAAATACGCGTGATTAAAAAATAAACGTATCCTCGTGGACCAAAAATCGAATTGATGAATTAAAGTGTTAGCTGCGAGTGGGAATTGTTTTCTTCAAGGGTAAAAAACACAGAAAGCGACAAAGATTCACAGGGTGACAGAAGTATTGGGTTATGGTTCGTAATAGGCTATGTTTGTTGGTTCGTTGCCTCGTTAATTACCGGTATAGCCGGGAAGACACTGGCAGTAGTAAGTGTTCAAATGATTGATGCATATTCCAGCGTTGCGGCACGGATCGCTCGCGCACTCGTCAATGTCGATCGAACACTCGGGTCCGGTCCAACCGGGCTCGCAGCTGCAGTAGTAACCACCGGGCTATAAAATGGGCGCGCATGTGCGAACACATTACGAGAGACACAATGAAAATGAAGGGAAGACGAATAGTGCGGAGGATCGAGGAAAGCGATTTTTTTTCGTTGTTCGGAGAAAATAATAGATTAGTCCATTATTTATGTTGCCAATTAAAATTTGTTTAAATCTTTGAATGAGATCATTCAGGAAAAATGCTAAAATCGCGTTCGGAACCAAGGATGATCAGATAAGCTCAAATTCTAGGAATGCGTAACCTAACCTCTTTACGTTACTCGTGAAATGTCATCAATGAACGGACTCTTCCTGGTTCTTCCCCCAACAACAACAATATTACTGCCCGCAATAACAACCATCAATTTTGACCCAACCTAACCCCAAACGTATTCAAATTTCGAAAAGTTTGCACAAGGGATATCTCAATGACAATTAGCTTCTCCAGTAAATTCCAGTCGCGGAGCGGAGGTGGAAAGCTACGAAGCGTGAACTTACATAGTCGTGACAAGCGGAGGCTTGCTTGCACGGCATATCACGACACGTGACCGGCTCTTTGCACTGCGGTCCTGTCCACGTTCTCGGACACTGGCACATTATTCCATAAATCGTTTCTACGCAGGTTCCACCGTTGTAACAGGCGGCGCACCATTCGGACGAAGCAATGTGGCAATTCGGACCTGATACGAACCCACCAGTGATGACAAACGGTGACGAAACAGAAGCAACAGAAAACACTTAGCGAACCAGTGCCGGATGGATTCCCATAAAGGAGGAAGGGAAAAAGACAATGGCAGGAAAACACACGAACAGTGAAAGCCTCGATCGTTAGAGGAGGCATAAATTGAAACGAAAGACCTAAATCAGTTCAGTTCAGTTTTTTCATGTTTTTGATCAAAGCAACAACCTCTATCGTTCCGATTCAACATCCAGCTATAAACGTTTAGATCGCTTCGGCAAATACAAACCTTTCCATTCCGGGGGACAAGTGCAATTGTAGCCGTCATTATCGCTGGTGCACGTGCCACCGTTCGTGCAGGGATTGCTGGCGCAGAAGTTGATAGTGCAATTTGGCGGATTGCCCATAAAGCCGGGTTTGCAAACGCATTGGAGTCCCGAGGGGACTTCGAGGCAAATGCTGTTAGATGGACAAGCCGCGTTCTCGCATTGGCCTTTCCTCTCGCAGTGTCTTCCGGTCCAGCCGTGAGCGCACTTGCAATGATAAGTGCCAACTTCGTCTACGCATGTACCACCGTTCATGCAAGGGCCCGATAAACACTCGTTCAAATTGAACTCGCAGTTTTGACCTTCGAAACCTTCGGGACAGTTGCAAACGTAACTGCCGTAATTGTCGAAGCAACGGCCATTGTTCAGACATGGATTGTCGACGCACTCGTCTATGTTGATCTCGCAGTTGGCACCCCGATAGCTAAAGGTATAGTCATCGACAATGATGGTAGAGAAGTTGCAACTTGCGGAGCTCAATAGTCTTCGTAATAAAAAAAAAACAAGTTACCCAGTTCTGTCGCATCTGCAGGTATAATTGTTGATCCCGTCGTAGCAAATGCCACCGTTGAGACAAGGCCCCGAAGCGCATTCGTTGATGTTCATCTCGCAGTGTTTCCCGGTCCATCCTAGAGCGCACTGGCATCGATAATCACTCTCGGTGAGGGCGACGCAAGAGCCTTTGTTCTTGCAAGGATTGTCCTCGCAGAGACGTACACCGAGTTCAGAATCGCAGAGGCTACCGGTGTAGCCGTGCTGGCAGGCACAAGTGTAATCGCCCTTCGCATCCTCCAGGCAGGTGCCCCCATTTTTACAAGGACTGCTCGTGCAGGGTGGACCTGATCGTGGCGCACAAAAAGACGATTAGTTCGTTTGGCTTGAACAGAATCGTTTCTACCCCCTTATTGAGACTCTTTGAAAACCTTTCGGATACAGCGATGACCAAAGCGATTCGGGAATTGGAAATCATGCGCGGGGTTATCGAGCGAGTGCGATTAGCGAAGCGATTTCATCCAAGTTGAGAAAAAAAAAGCAAAATCGGGTTGGATCTAAAAAAATATTGGAACCTGGAAGTTTGGATTCCAGAAATGGAGTCCAAAATCATTGGAGGGTCAATGGAAGGTCATCGGAAGGTTATTGGAGCAACTGAATCAGCTGGATTAGTGCAATAGCTGATGCCTGAAAAATGAATGATAAAAATCAAGCACTATATAAAAATATGACACCTTCCATCAATTCTATCTTGGTTACCAAAATGAAACCCAAAAAACCATGCCGCTTAGCTGCGACCACCTCAACTTTTGGCACTCAGAGACAAAAGATGTTGATCGTTGAAATGGCCGTCGCCGCGGAACTCGCGATGCACAAGACGTGCCACTTTGGCATGCGTGTCAACACTTGAATATCCCCAAGAGAAAGATAAACAGAAAGAGAGATAGAAAGCAGGGAATTGGCAGTTTCATCATTGAAATTTCCAATCTCCGCGAAAACTACCAGGGCTCTCGATCACGTAACTCCAGTGTGTTAAACGAGGGAAAGTTTCATTATCCGTGCGTGAAGAGTTGCGTAAAGCGGAAGAAGAAGAAAAAACACCGAGAACCACGAGCCCAAAAGTTTCCTCTGAATTGGGATCAGCTATCCAGCTAAAAGATTTTTATGATTTCCGGTTCGAAACGAAAAGTAGATAACAGCTCCGACTGATCCGATTGACAGTTGGATCACCAAAAGCAAATTGGCATATCAAGAGAAACAGAGGGAACGAGGAAAGCGTCTTCATCCTGGAGGAACGTTGAAAAGTTCTACCGTTGTCGATCTGGCAGTTGTTGCCGGAATATCGGGCGTAACAGTAGCACTCGTAGCGATCCTGTCGGGATACGCATCTGCCGTGCATCATGCATGGCTCGTGATGACAATAATCCGGTCTCGGGTCGGTCGAGCCGCCATGTCCGCCGATGCTTCCCGGATCACCTGAAATATTCATACGAGTGCATGCAAAAACTACGAGTCAAAGGAAGAGGCGGGGGGGGGGGGGGGGGGGGGGGGGGGGGGGGGGGAGTTTGGAGAATGATTCGAAGAAAATAGCCTCCGACGTTCAAGATCGGCAGACCTGATGGGTTGAATGGGAATTTAGGTTGATCGTGTGATGTTCTTTCTTGGGCTCTACTCGCACGCTTGTACTGGTCGCTGGCAAAAACAAAATGGAAAAACAGTAAACAAGGTGAAAAAGAAAGTGCGAGGGAAAAAAAAAACACGGTGCTGATTACGACCAACTGGGAATCGTGGATTAGACGAGCGAGTGAATCTTCGCTTGGAATGAAGACTGGAAAACTTGGTTAGAGATTGGAATTTTCGGACATTTGGATATGAAATTCATTGAAAGTGGATTTCCCTGATGACTTCCGGAACTAGGAATTCAGCTGGAATTTATCCGGCAGAGTTGACGATTTCCACTTTCGGAATGAAAAATGGAATCGGGTGGCATTTGTTCCTAGTGGAATACCCGACGACCTCGGTTTCAATGAATGATGATTAGAAGTATGATCAGCTTCAACCGATCAAACGAAACGACGACGCATCTATTCGATATCAATCGACAAAGACGAAGGTTTACTTACAGCCTCTCGCGTTCAAAGGACACGGACCAAAAACGGCGCCTTTGTTAACAGTTTCGTTGAAAAGTATCCCGGGACCCTGGAGAATGCAGCCCTTGAAACCCTCGCCAACCGTCAACGAACTGTTGCTCTCCCGGTCCGGGAGCATCAGGATCGCCGAGTTGTAAGTGGCGTTCGCGACAACCTGGCACCACGAAAATCAACCTTTAGCAAAAGTCAAGGTTGCGCCTTGAGGTCAAAAGTCAAGGTTGCGCCTTGAGGTCAAAAGTCAAGGTTGCGCCTTGAGGTCAAAAGTCAAGGTTGCGCCTTCAGGTCAAAAGTCAAGGTCACGCGTCAAGGTCAAACGTCAAGGTTACGCCTAAAGGTTAAGAAGTCAAGGTTACGAGTTAAAATCAGAAATCAAGGTTTCGCCTCGAGTTCGAGAAGTCAAGGTCACGCGCTAAGGTCAAAAGTCAAGCTCACGCTCTGAGGGAAAAAATTAAGGTCACGAGTTAATGTAAAAAGTCAAGGTCACAAGCCTTAAGGTCAAACGTCAATGTCAAAAGTCAAGGTCGAGAGTCAAGCTCACGCTTTGAGGTGAGAAGCGAAGGTCACGAGTCAAGGTTAAATGTCAAGGTCACGCCTCAAGGTCAAAGTTCAAGCTCACGAGTCAAGGTCGAAAGTCAAGCTCACGCTTTGAGGTAAGAAGCGAAGGTCACGAGTCAAGGTTAAAAGTCAAGGTCACGCCTCAAGGTCAAAGTTCAAGGTCACGAGTTAAGGTCGAAAGTCAAGCTCACGCTTTGAGGTAAGAAGCGAAGGTCACGAGTCAAGGTTAAATGTCAAGGTCACGAATCAACTTTGACCCCAAGGTCAAAGTTCAAGGTCACGCCTCAAGGTCAAAGTTCGAGGTCACGAGTTAAGGTCGAAAGTCAAGCTCACGCTTTGAGGTAAGAAGTGAAGGTCACGAGTCAAGGTTAAAAGTCAAGGTCACGCCTCAAGGTCAAAAGTCAAGGTCACGCTTTGAGGTAAGAAGCGAAGGTCACGAGTCAAGGTTAAATGTCAAGGTCACGCCTCAAGGTCAAAAGTCAAGGTCACGCCTCAAGGTCAAAAGTCAAGGTCAAAGCAATCGATCGGTCAAGAGACAACTCAAATACCTGCGTATTTCCGGCTGCGTTCAATGTAAGGTTGCCAAGCCTGAAAAGCAGGTTAACCGTGTGCCAAGCGTTGTTCAACAACCTTGCGTTGAGCTTCGCCTCGTATCGTTGATTCTCGACGTACGCGATGAAGGAGAGACCCTCCGGATTAACGTCGAGACTAATACGGTCACCGTTGAATCTCTGGGTGAACAATCGACCACCGTCGCAGGTCCGAAAGCTGAGACCGCTGTGACGATGAACGGAGACCGTAGATGCGAGCTTCAGGATCGCCGAGCCATTGAAATAGGCCTCACGGTTGTCCTCGACGCTCGAGTGACTGGCAACGTCCAGGGCCTCGTGACCCACGATCACGAGGGCTGCCAGAACTGCAAACACGTTCCGGATTCCAATTGGTAAACATCCCGAATTTTCAACTATGTTGATATTGATATAATCGATATAATCAGACTGCTCTTTGCACAGTTGAAAACCAATAGAAATTCTTTTCCGGTTGACAATTTGAATTTTTTTGTAATTTTCTCATTGGAAATGAAAAATTTATAATTCGCTTTTTTTTAAAAGGAAGTTTTTTTTTTTTTTTTTTTTTTTGACAACGCTCTGAATCGCTAAACGATTTCTTATCGGGTTGGAGAACGCGATCGAATATTTCGGTGATACGATTAATACGTGAAATTACTGATTGTAGAAAAAAAGAGATAAATTTGGTGATTCAAATATTGACCGGAGATAAGGTTGCCATCGAGATGAATGAAAACGACCTGGATCAGGTGAAAATCTATTCTACTCGCTCATTCTCTTTCGACCTTCTTTCATCGTCTACCTACTTTTTTTTATTCTTATCCACTGACCCGTGTCGTTCTGATAACGCGATCGAACGCTCGAAATGTACTCACTTCCGTGATTGACGGCTTGCTCGTTTGCGATAAGGAACATTGGATAAAAAATAAAACGGAGAATTGCAAAGTCGTTTTCAAAATTCTTGCTTCGTCACGATGTTTTTTTTTCGTCAATTGACAATTAAGGAATTTGGAAAAATAGAAAGTGGATCGAACGATTTTTTGGATATTCTAGGATTGTCAAATATTTAAGGTTTTTGAATTTGAAAGATCGAAGAGTGCGATTTTTTTGAAATTTCGAAAATCCAGGTTTTTGGAAATCGGAAGGTTCAACTTTTTGGACACGTCCAAATCCTAAATTTTTGAAAATTAAAAGTTTCCAATCTTTGAAAATGCCAAAAAAACTAAGTGTTTGTAAATCGAAAAATTCCAATTCTCGGAGGTGTCTAAAACTTCAGTTTTTGAAGTTCGAAAGATTCAAGTTTTGGGAAACATCGAAAACCTAAGTTTTTGGAAATCGAAGAATCCTCAAACCCTGAACCATTTCTAAATCGAAAAATCCCCAAAAAAATATATTTTGAAAACGTAACTGCTCTATCGATTTCTAAAAACATAAAATTTTCGCAAATCTAAAGCTCCAAAAAAAAAGTCCCGATCTTCATCATCCAAAAAATTCGTATTTTCCATTAAAAAAAAAAAAAAGAAAAAATAGGAAATCCACAAAAATCATGATTGGAGGGAGTCGTCGCGAAAGTGTAGATACACACCGGTAATCCGTATGCACAAATACGTTTGCTCGGGTTACCCGGTGCGTACACGTTCCGATATCTCATCTGGGCTGTGCAACCGGTGTTCCGTGTCGGCAAACAAGACGTCGCGGTGGAGGTAGCGAGAGCGCACGTTCGTGTTTGTGTATAGTTGTTTCTTTTTTTTTTTTTTTTCTATTCGCGTTTCCCCGCCTCACTGGCCTAGTTTGTGATGCCTTATTCGACGATTATATTGTGGCCGTGTACACCGGGAGAAAGACACGGGTGACAAGCGTGCCTCTCGCGATATAGGATCCAATCTCGAACCGATCACACGGATATAGAGGGTGTCCCGTTAAAATTGATCCACCCGAATAAACCCAAACAAACCCAAAAATACTCAATTGGAATTCTCGTTGAAATTCTTCAAAATCTTTTCTCCCAAAATTGATCATCATTTCCCAAACCCAAACAAACCTAAACACACCCGAAAGAACTCAATTGGAATTCTGGATGGAATTTTTTAAAATCTTTTCTCCCAAAATTGATCATCATTTCCCAAACCCAAACAAATCCAAACAAACCCAAAAGAACTCAATTGGAATTCTAGATGGAATTTTTCAAAATCTTTTCTCCCAAAATTGATCATCATTTCCCAAACCCAAACAAACCTAAATACACCCGAAAGAAAT
Organism: Ophioninae sp. B BG-2022a; assembly: GCA_030522765.1. NCBI lineage: Eukaryota > Metazoa > Arthropoda > Insecta > Hymenoptera > Ichneumonidae > Ophioninae sp. B BG-2022a. The sequence goes on along the minus strand of JAPYZJ010003912.1, from coordinate 5,069 downwards.
CAATTGGAATTCTGGATGAAATTCTTCGAAATCTTATCATCTTTTCTCACAAAATCGATGATTTGCCAAACCCAAACAAATTTAAACATACCCAAAAGAACTCAATTGGAATTTTGGATGAAATTCTTCGAAATCTCCTCATAATCTTTTCTCAGAAAATCGATCATAATTTCACAAACCCAAACAAATCCAAAAGAACTCAATTGGAATTCTGGAGAAAATTCTTCAAAATCTCATAATCTTTTCTCCCAAAACTGATCATCATTTCCCAAACCCAAACAAACCCAAACTCACCCAAAAGAATTCAATTAGAATTCCGAATAAAATTCTTCAAAATCTCAAAACCTTTTCTCACAAAATCGATAATCATTTCCAGCCAAATTTTCCAACCCCGATTCTGAGCTAAGTTCGTCATCGGCCTCGCCTGGTTCGTCATTTCGAGCGTTCAAGTCTCCCTTCGTCGAGCCAACGAGCGGCGAAACTTTTCCCTTTTTTTTTCGCTCTCCCCTTCCCCATTTCGTCGCCTACGAATTCGCCTCGTTTCGCTTCAAATCGGGAGTTTCATCGCGGCGTGATTCGTACCTTCAAGCGTTTCCATTACGGGACGCCTGAAAACCATTATTTTTTTAACCCTATCGCGAAACCAATCTCATCTTTTTCAATCTTTCGATTTCTCGATTTTGTTTCCGCTATTGTTCAGTATAAGTCATATAACTGACCCCTTAAACAGTTATGAAAAAATATTATTACAATTACCATTATTATTGTTATAAAAAAACATATATATATATATAGATGTAGTAATTCTTACTTATTTATTCCTATTATTAACATCGAAAATATCAATTATTAATTTTGCCAAAAATAATTATGACAGAAATAACAATTGTTCTTCTTCTTTCTATCATTATTATTATTATTATTATTATTATTATTATTATTATTATTATTGTTTGGGTTTGTTTGGGTTATCATTACCATTATAGAGAAAAAGATTGATTAATGATGTATTTTATGCCTTGACCTTGACTTCATGACCTTGAGGCAAATTTAACAACATACAGTAATAAATAAACAAAGTAGAATAAATTCAGATAACACAATTTGAATAATAACAAAGTTAAAAAATATTAAGTATAAACAAAATCAAATAAAAACTTGTTACAACAATAATAGAATATTAATAACAACAACAACAACAATAATAGAATATTAATAACAACAACAACAATAATATAATATTATTAACAACAACAACAACAACAACAACAATAATAATAATAATAATAATAACAACAACAGAGAAAGAGAGAATATAATATTTAAAAATAACGTGTACACGTTTCGGGAAGTGATTTTTAATCTTAATTAAATCAAGGATTGGGACTCGTATCACGAAGCTATTCGGGAGGCTCCTGATAGAAACGGTTCGAAGGATCATACGTGTACTCATACGACGAGCAGGGATTTGTATACACGAGGGAATATACGTAATTGGGATGTGTGGGTGTACGATGTATTCGAAGCGTTTTACGTACGCCCTCGAACCAGTTTTCTCGGTCTCACTCGTGTATCGTACAGAATATCATTGTTCGGTGGCTTCGTCTTTGTCGAGTTTCTCCACTGAGATTCCTCGACGAAGTTCACGAGTGTGAGGAGGGAGGAGGGAGGCGGAAAAATCTATTAAATTTCGCCTCTTCGTTGACGCAACGAAGAAAAAGACAAATCTCGAGCGGTTCCGAACAAAATTTTGACAAAGTTTTGAAAACAAAAAAAGGAGAAAGAATTTTTCGTTTGAAAAATGAATTTCGATGAAGGCGATCGTGGAGACTCGCACTGCCACGCCTCGTCAGGCGTCGATGTCTCTTTGTTGCCGCAGGAAGCTACGATCACGTGAGTTACGTCGCGAAGATTTCACGATCGTCACGCGCGTGCGCGAAGCCGTGGACGTTTCCGGCACGAGGCAACGTTTTTTTCATTTTTTTATTATTTTTCTTTTTATATATTTTTTTTTTTGAATGATTTTTTTTTTCATTTTTTTTCGTCATTGCTAAAATTAAATTTGGCAAATTTACGATTTTGGCTAAAACGAAATTTTGAAAGAAGAAACTAAAATCGTTCCTCTGAGGTCTTTCTTCGTTTAAATTGTATTTTTGTTTAATTTATTTTTTCAATTTTTTTCTGTCATTACCAAAATCGAATTTTACTAATTTGCAATTTTTGCTAAAACGATATTTTTTAAGAATAAAAAAATCGTATTAATTTAATTTTTATTTATTTTAGGATTTATTGATTTACATTTTTTTTTTTAACGATTTTAAAACCCAATTATATGTATTAGTTTGTTCGATCGTTTTTTTTCGAAATTTATTTCACATTGATTCTTTTTCTTGTATTATTTATTTTTCGTTACTTCGAAATCGAAGTTTCGTAATTCGAATGACTGATTACAAAGGATGTACAAATCGGAGGTCGAGACGTATAATAAATTGTGCGCGATCCGTATTTATAGCTCATCGAGTTACCTCGATATGCGTTTATCTCTCAACGCCATAGAGAAAGCAGCAGAATCCTTGACGAATCCGTACGAGATTTATTCATCCGATATTCCATGTACCGGGTGATCCGCAAAAACACTTCCAAAATATTGACCCAAAATGAAAAGAAAATAAAAAACGTCTTCGATCTCATTATTTTAATAACGATACAAAAAAAATATAAAATATATATTTTTTAAATACAAAAGACAAACAAAAAAAATTGAAAGAAAAATAATAACAATTATTATTAAGTAAAAAAAACCATAAAAAAAGAGAGTTTCTTTTTAAAGAAAGAAATGTTCTTCAAATTTAATAATCACGAGTTTTCGAGCGACGAACTCGTGGATCACCCGTTATATTTCATAGACACTCGCATTACGCGCACGGCACATAATTCAAACGTAATTGCGCAACTCTGGCGATGCTGCATTGGCACGCAATTATTTTCTATTGAGAGACGGAAAATAAAAAGAATGATGGAAAGAAGAAAAATAAGTATAAAAAAGAATATGTTATTTCCTATACACGAAGGCGAGTCGATCACGAGAGTGAGAGCGTGATGGCCAGGGGGCTTTCAATATTACTATTTTTTATTACGATTATCATTATTATCATTATTATTATTGTTATTATTAATTATAATATATTTTATATATTATTTTTAATTATTAATAGTATTAATAATAATAATAATAATAATTATAATATATTTTGTATATTATTTTATATTATTATTATTTTTTCAATTTCGATTTCTTATTTTTTTGTTATTTTTAAATTATTATAGCAATATTGTTGTTGATCTTTTGTTTGTTATGTTATAATTTTTCGGGCCTTCGGATCGGTACGTCGGTTGAAACGAAATTTACGAGCGGAAGGATGGTCTTCGTTCTCGAGGGTAGAAATGGAGTTTAGAAATATACTAAATGTACGAGTTTGGTATGCACGGTTGGGCGATTTGCGGCGAAGGTGAAAATACGGTCAGTTCCCACGACCGACGCTGCTGCTGCATACCTCGTACGTTTCTGCTATACCGTAGAAAAAAAAATCTCAAATCTCTTTCAATTCTAACGATAATTCTGAATTTTTTAAATTCTCAAGATAATTATGAAATATTTTTTTTATTTCGAGATATAATTCTGAATTTTTGTTTATTCACACAATAATTCGGATTTTTTTTATTTCGAAAAATCATTTTGATTTTTTTTTTATTTTGAAAAATCATTCTGAATTTTTTTTTATCTCGAAAAATCATTCTGATTTTTTTTTATTTCGAAAAACCACTCTGAATTTTTTTTTATTTCGTAAAATAATTTGAAAAAAAAAAAAAATAAAAATACATTTTATTACTTCCGGTCCTGTTTTTCCGCCCAAACCCAATTATTTGTTTGGGTTTGTTGGAAACCCAAACATCGAGGTCCACAAAGGGTCCGAATATTTTTTTCTTGCCTAAGCATTTTTCTCCCTTATCCTCGTTATACGTAACGCGGCAAAATAATCGAGTACCGCAAAGCAATTCCGCGATAATGGTCGAAGCTGCTCTCGGTGCAAAATTCTCGTTGGCTCGCGTCTAACTGCATATTTCCTTCGTCCATACCTGCATCACCCGTAAGAAATATGAGACTCGAAGGATCGCGAGAGACTAATAAAAAAAAAAAATAAAAAAACAAAAAAAATGTAAAATGCACCCGCGCACGATCTCTTCCGGTAGGCGGAACGCGCTTCAGCTCTTCAATAACGTTATGTATCTATCTATCTATCGATGTATTTATTTATGATTTTCATAAATCCATCTATCGATCAATTTAAATAAAAATCGATAAATTGATAAGTCTATGGAAAGATATAAATTTTTATCAATTTATCAATTTTTTTATGATTGTATTAATTTATCCATTTTTTAAATCAAGTTATCCATCTTTTAATCAATTTATCCATTTTTTTATCAATTTATTAATTTTTTTATCAATTTATCCATTTTTCAATCAATTCATCCATCTTATATATAAAATTCTCCTGTCACAGTGTTTGTCCCCGAACTCCTCCGAAACGGCTGAACCGATTTTAACGAAATTTTGTACATACATTCGGTAGACCTGAGAATAGGTTTTTATCTATTGCTAAATCCTAAAGGAAAAAAAGTTATCAATGGATGAGTGAAAAACTTTTTTTCGTTTTTTACCTAATTTCCTAATTACCTAATTTCCCCTTAAACCCAAAGTTTTCATTAAAAAAAATCGTGAAAATCGTGTTTTTACAAGTTTTTTACGATTTTTTCATGAAAATTTTGGGTTTTGGGGAAAATTAATGGTAAATTCGTGCTCAGGGGACCAAATTAAATCAAAATAGTCCATTTGAAAAAATATTAAAAATCAAAAAAATTTTCGATTTTGGGACATAAAAAAGTTTTTTCACTCAATCATCGATAACTTTTTTTCCTTTAGGATTTGGCACTCCACTCTGCGCTCAATCTGTTCGTTATGATTTTCTCTTCAAAATGCTTTTTTAATCATTAAAATCCGATGATTT
>JAPYZJ010003911.1:0-14938 GCA_030522765.1 Ophioninae sp. B BG-2022a | reverse complement strand
TCCGTAGAATGCCGTGACAGAGTGGTAAACCGAAATGTGGTCTCCACAGAAAAAGGCCACTCTGTCACACTATTTTTAAAAAAAACCGACGTTAAAAAAGAATTTTTATTAGCCGGAAAGGAAACTTCAATAAGTCCTAATGAAAACACAAAAGCAACTTTTTTTTTAATCCCACAGAAGTCACAATTACGTGTAGTTCGAAAACCAAAAAAAAACAGAAAAACGTCGTTTTATTGTAGGTTAAAAAGAAGAATGACCAATAATCTCGATTGTCGATTCGCGAATCCCTTAGATCGTGTTTATGTATATATGTATATGTATAAATATAACATAAAACGTGTAAACGACGAAAGCAGGCCGTGAGTTGCAGTCGTAGATTATAGAAACATCGTTGCGCAAAACGAATTTTTGAGATAACCCAACACGCGCACAAAACTCAGTCTGCGGTTGCTGAAAAACCGTATTTTTGTATTCTCGAAACTGCCCCGCACGGTGCAAATATTTCATCACTGAAGGTCGCTCCTTTTCAAAGCTCTTTTGAGGCTCTTTCGGAGCTCGATGCTCTTTTAAAGCTTTTTTTAAGGCTCTTTTAAGAAAAGGATTCAGCCGCGGCCTACGAGCAGACCGTGATTATTTTTGGCCAGACTGAGACCACGATACTGTAAATTCATTGTGACGAGCCTAAGATAATCTGTATTCTGGAAAAGAATAAATATAAGCTGCGTGTAAAAAATGAAATTGCCGCCGATCGCTGTTCCCGCATCGATGCTTGCTTTAGGCGTAAAAGTTATTTTATGTTAGAATCGCTTGGAGGAGAAACAACTGATCCGGGCAATGGGGCTCACTCGGAATGATTTTTCGCCGTATCGAAAGGGTTGAAAATTACACTGAAATTGTAAAATCCAAAGAATGGAAAAGTTTAAAAATACGAACTCACCGTGCCATTGGCATTTCGCGTAGCCTCTGACGATCAACTTGTTCCCGTCGTTCTGGTCATCGTGAACTTTCACCAAAATGTACTTGAAGGTACCATCCGCGTCGATGTCGACGTCGGGAATCTTGTCCAAGTTCGAAGCCATCGTAACAAAACCACGAACTCCTCGTTGTATCGCTGAAACTTGAATCGAACAATGAACGATTTTTTAAACACGACGACTGGATAGCGTCATCGAGAGCTGTAATAATCCATTTAATATCAGGAAATTCTTGACTTTGATGTTTTCGCATCAACATAACCTAGAAACACGGTATACGATGTTCGAGCTGCAAGTTACGATAAAACGATCTCTACGCGTTATTTCTAGCTTATAGCGGAAAGTCTGACGCCGAGGACGATAAAAAAGACAATCGGAATTGTTGTCATATAGTTTTTGTTTTACGTTTTTGAAAAAGTTACCTGAATCGAAAGAACGCCGGCAAAAACTCGACAGATGCACTCTCGTGGCAAACATGGACGCCATATTCCTCGCAGGATTTGTGACGCATGCGCTGACGGCTAAACACTTGTTGATTCGCGGCGCCCGGTTTTTAAATCTATTTGAATTGAAACGAAACTTTTTTTGTAATGCAAACAATATTTATTTTATGGGGCAGGATAGAACAGTGTTTCTAGGAGGATTTTTTTATAACATGGCATAGTTTCTTACTTTTTAAAAGGCTTTAGAAGAGTCGATGTGAAATCTTGTGATAATTACGAAGTCTTCAGTCGAAGTAATCACTTACCTACAGTCGGTAACATATCAATAATTTTTTAAGTGAAAACTAATTTCGGCAACGTTCGATTGTTCCTACCTACGATTAACATAAAAAACATATATGAGCAGTCAAACTAAACTCATCTTCTAAAGTAAATTTCGAAAATAAACTTATGATGAAAAAATATAAGTTGTCGTGTATTTACAGTCGGTAAGATAAATTTCTTCAACGCGACCAGTATAGATCGCCCTCTCGCGGCTGCGAATCGATCGAAGTCGAGAATATTTCCGGCTGTTGTTTTCGGACAATCTAGCAGCCGGCGAATCGCGCAATCCTCAGCGTACAATCTTATGATATCGCGATGAAGTCATTCGTTTCCTCTGTTTATCGAATGTACCTGCGTGTAAACGCGACAATCTCAACATCGCAGTAATAGATCTGAGCACAAAATTGCTATACCAGAGAAATGAGTTCGACTGCTTTGAAGTCCACAGGAGTTATTCGTAGGTGTCAACTCTTAAAATTGACACCCGTCAAAGTTGCTCCTTCGTGGCTCTTTTCCCTCTAACGTACTAAAATTTCCCGTAGCCGAGGACCATGAATTCATCGTGCCCAGAAAGTCGATCAAAGTCCCGGAGGATATGGCCGTCTGGCAGAAGTCCGAAGCTTACTTCGTAAGTAAACCGGAAGTTGATCAACTATGTTTCCGTATCCAAAATAAATATTACAATTTCGTTAATATTGATTGTTTCAACGATCGCTACTCGTTCAATTCATGATTAGCTATCATAACGATATCCAAATAATTCCAACGTTACATCAATAATCATCCAGGAATATTTGGGCTTCGTGATGGCCATCAACGAAGCTATTCAGGGCAAACCTTTGAACGTCGAATGTCCTCAATCTCCGGCGGTTCTTAGGACCGCAGACATGCTGAACAGGCTAGACGAGTGGGTAACGCAGATCCCGCCGACCGAACAGCCTCAACGCTTCGGCAATAAATCCTTCCGCGTCTGGAACGAAAAACTCCTGGAGGTTCGACTAATTCCAATCTCTCCGAAAATACGAAAATTCCACAGTAGATAATTATTTCCTAATGAATTTGTTGTGAAAACACGATAAATAAATAACTGCGTTTCAGGGATCGGTGGAAGAACTGAAACGACTACTGCCGCTGGAATTGCACAGAGCGATCCCTGAGGTATCGCAGTATCTGTGCGAGAGTTTTGGCAATCCGACTCGTATAGATTATGGAACCGGTCACGAAATGGCATTTATCATGTTTCTGTGCTGCTTGTTCAAAATTGGAGCGTACAAGGCCGATGACAAAGTTGCAGTTGGCACTAAATTGTTCAATAGGTAAATTCGCTTCAGCTGACACCCGTTTCAGTCGTTAAAACTGCTTAAGCTGCTAAAGCTGCTAAACCTTGACTCCTAGGTATTTAGAGTTAGTCAGAAGACTCCAAACGGTGTACAGAATGGAACCGGCTGGTAGCCACGGCGTATGGAGCCTGGACGACTACCAGTTCGTCCCTTTCATTTGGGGAAGCTCTCAGCTGATCGGTAAGCTGCGAAATACCGAAACACCTTCTTCGAAGTTTTGGATTTTGTATCCAGCCTTTGTAGTTGTGCTTCCGGAGAATTTTATGGTGATCGGACAAAGTCTATTCTGCCCAGTTTTCGAAAATCCGATCTTCATAAAACTGTTGGTTCGATGCGGATGAAAAAATTACTGAACATTCTTTAAACATTGTAAATGACGTACAAAGACTCAATCCACAAAAAAAAACAGATAGCAATGCATTTCCGAAAATCATAAATGGATTAATGTACAAAAAAGATACTTTTTTACTAAAAATACCATATCTGTGACATTTCTTGAATAACCAATTCAAATTCAGAGTCGATACTTGTCAAATATGATGCTTTAGAGGGAAAACAGATTTCTAAATATTTGGGCTTGAACTATCAGATATTGAGACCCAAAATTGATGGTTGGATTCGATTTTACCCAATGTGGCAACTGACGATTCAAAATCGCGATGTTTAATCACCAGGTCATCCGAGATTAGAGCCCCGTCACTTCGTTAGTCCGGACACGATCGAAATGTACGGGAAACAGTACATGTTTCTCAGCAGTATAGAATTCATCTGCAAAGTGAAAATCGGACCGTTCGCTGAACACTCGAATCAGCTGTGGAACGTCAGCGCAGTGTCTTCGTGGTCGAAGGTCAACGCAGGTCTGATAAAAATGTACAAGGTTGAGGCGAGTATCCCATTTTTTTTTTTCAAAGCCAATTTCTTCTTCGCCATTCGTCGATAACGATTGTTCGTGATTCGTTTTCAGGTTTTGAACAAGTTTCCGGTTATTCAACACGTGCTGTTCGGCTCGTTGTTCTCGATGAAAGCTGCACCCAGCAGTCTGACGTCACGTGGAAATCGACCCACCCAGGCACCCCCGATGCCTCCGAAACTACAATAATAACACGCTCTCCCGTAGTTCGTAAAGAAATCTATTTTATTATTAGTATTATTTTATGAACAACCAAACGAGTCAGCCCGGAACCTAGAATTGCTTTTGGATTTCCCGTTGGAGACGAGAAACGACAGTGGTTGATCCATTGTCAATTTATTTCGATTTTATTTCGAACTCCCGTCATCAAAGTACAAAAGGTTTCAAAAAATAATAGACTGGCGAATCAACCAACGCGAACGAATCGGTCCAACAATCCAATGTCTTATCTGATACTCCCGAAGTCGAAACCGGATGTTGTGACGGCGATTTTCGACTTTTCTTCCTTTCATTTGTTCACATCGATGTTCGGTCAACACACAATGAAATTTCGACCCACTTTTGTACGAGCTCGAAACGTCAAATTAGGTACGCGTATTTGAGAAAAATTTCCCCGATTTTTTTGTGGAACTGAATAATAGAAAATGGCCAAGAATTTTTAATGGGAAAATGACGTGACACATGTACATAATTTATTACAACAATCCGTACGTAGTGAACTTTACAACTTTTATCTCCCTCGAGCAAAATATACATATCGTGTAGGCTTGAAGTTTGCGTCCTTGGTACGCAACGAAAATCAGTTTTATCAATTTATCGAATCTTGGGCAAATTTTCATGACGATTTTCCGTGAATCGTTTTTTTCTTGCTCATCCCGACAATGTATCGATTTTTTTCGCCATATCTTCCACATTCCTTTAATCTGTTTTTTAATAAATCATTTTGAGATATTCTCGCTTTTTAAACTTTTTCTAAGCGAATATTCGTTTTAAAAACTTTGCAATCATTCTTAAGCTCACTTTTTAAAAAGATACGAGATCGATAAATCGAATCCGCAAACAATATTTTTTTCGAATGACTATAAATACGAAAGCCGAAAAAAAGAATTTTCGTTGCATCCCAATTGCGCAAAATTCAAGATCCTCTCATTGTACATAAATACACAGAGACATACACATTGTACACGGATACCGAAGAACTCGGCAAACATCAACATTAATCCAGGATTGCAAAACCGCCAAAAGCGCCGAAAACGCGTACAAATAGATTCTTCGTGTATCTCTCAGTCGAAGTTAATCCTGCTTCGCTAGAAACCAGCCGAAAGCTGAGCCGGAGCGATTCAGAACATTTTTTTCTTGACGGCGGTGTACCTCTCCATGTAGTCGTCGTACCCTTCGACGTCGGCGAGTTTTTTCGTTTCGAATAGATTGCCATCGAGGGTGAGCGTCGAAACTTTGGAGTCTTTGAGAATTCTGACCGGCACGGCGTCCAGCTGGAGGCAGTTTTCTTCCAATCTGAGAGTTCTCAGTCTGGGACATTCCGCGAGTTTCTCCGACACCGTGGCGATCTCGTTCTGATTGAGATTGAGTTCGACGACGTGTAAACCAGAAGCGGCATCGGGGACGCAAGTTAGTTTGTTCTTGGAGAGATCCAAGACGTCTAGGTGGCGAAGGCCGCAGAATGCGAGAGGAAATTCAACTATGCTGTTATCGGAGAGATTGACTTGTTTGAGGTGAGGTAGGTTGAGGGTGGTCTGAGGTAATCGACATATGTGATTGGAATTGAGAACGAGGCTCTCCAGTTTCATAAGGGTATCGATGGTCTCCGGCAATTCCGTCAATCGGTTGTGCGACATATCGAGTTTTTTGAGGTTCGGAAAATGTCCTACGACTTCGTTCATCGTGACGAAGTGATTCTCAGAAATGTCGAGCGTCCGAAGCGACTTTGCTAGCTCTCCGATCGCCGGCGGAAGCTTCTTCCGCTTGGATCTCGAGAGAGTCAGAGTTCCCGTCTTCTGCGCCGTTTCGCAGTGCGCCGTCATTGAATTTCCCATCTTCGACGCGCACTCCCGCTACCCTGCTTGTCACGATCGATCATACGCAAACCTGGGTGGCAAAAACGTCGATTCGTTAATCACTGCTTAACCCAATTGACGTATCGCTCAACGATTTGACTTTTGAGGTCCGTAAGAACCAGTTAACCTATTTATTACATTTGGTTGAATTTAAATAGGGTTAATACAAAAATGTTACTTTTATTCGATAATACGCGAAATTAGCTTGGGTCAGGTGACCAAGAAATGAAAAGCACGTTGGTTATGTTGCGTTTCAATAAAGACGAAAAATAAATGATTTATCATAGCAAATTTCTGTTTAAAATTTTGATAACGAAATATCGCGTAGCTAATCCAAATATATACGGTATTTCGAACTCGTGCTGTTTATGATAAGGCATTGACGTATTAATCCGTGAAATCCTTGACACATTGAATTCCAAAATACGGAATAATAATTAATATAACCTGCAATTTCATACAAATTGTTAAACTTAAGGGATAAAGTTAACTCTCGTTTACTTCTCAAAAACTGACGCTTAACGATGCTTCAACGATTAACGAATTTAATTTTTGTATTAACTTTGCCCACCTTTGATCATACGGAAATGTTTTTGACACTTTCGACATGCACCGCCGCGTAATCCACTGGTGTTCTTCCACCTGAATAAAACAAGAAGAAAGTAAGCCAATCGATTGTGCAACGCATAAAAATGGCCAAATTTTGTAATTTTACAATAATTATATTTTTTTGGGTTTCGAAAAGACGAGAAACTTTGTGTCTGCCATGAACGATCGACGCACGTACGTGCTTACGTTTTTCGCTTCCCTGATGAAAGCTCTTCGATTGTGGGCGTCGGTCACGCAAAAGTCAGCCCGAGCAGAAGTTAATTATCGGTCGAAGCGATCCCTGCATGCATCACTCGGCTGATCAGTTACCGACGGAGATTCAAAACATAGCTCCCGCTATTATCAGTGGACAAACTTGTCATTGGCTCAAACTTCCACACTTTTACCGACGAAAACATTCTCCCTCAGATTCGCACATAACCCATCTGTCATTTGGAGCGAAGTCCACAGAGCTCCGATTCATTCGTGACCGTTGCGTGTCATTGAACCGCAGCTTATTTTGTACTCCCGAAAAGCGATTTCTTTCCGAGTTTAATCGTCAGAAAACTTTTAACGCTGAATGTACGCTATCTCCGGAAAACCTGCTAGTTTTCACCGTAGCCTGAAAATTCGAAGCTACAGCCAAAAAGTTTTCTCGCCCGAGTGTACACGGTAAAGGAGTGACGGGGTGGGGGGTGTTCAGTGTCGCTGGGGATCGCTCAGCTGAGCCGTGCAGCTTCTCAAAAGCCGTGATCGATATTTCGCTCGCAGTTCGTCGTGACAGTAGGCTATCATAATTCGAAAGATACCTAGCTTCGATCTCGACGAACGATCGCGTTTTTTCCGGCGAATAGAAAAAAGCAAAGAGGCGAGTTTCGCGTGCTAAAACTTTTTGGCGCTTCGATCGAGGCTGCGCCTGGCGTCTCCCATAAAACCCCGATCAAAGACATTTCGAAACGGAAAGATCAGCAGTGTGATTTTTCCACGCTGAAAATCCGAGAGGAAAACCGAAAGTTTCGGGATCGCGTGCGATTGAACGTGCGAGGACGCGTTCGAACGTTAGTCGTTCGGTAGACTGCGGAGCAACGCGCGCCGCGTCACGATGGCGGCCATGTTGTTTCTCGGGGTTCGGCGGCCCTGAGGTCGCTGCGTGAAACGGCCGGGAGATGGCTCGCCTGGCGCGCGCACCGAAGATGGTTGACAAACGAAAATGTAGCGCCGCACGACGTCGGGTTTACATTAGATTTAAAGCGCGTCTAGTGCGTAGTTTACAGGCCGCGAGGGCCCGAAAATGGTGAGATAGTGCGCTCGGCTTTTTTTTTATATCTTTTTCTTTTTATTTTATTTTAACGGATCGAGTGATCGGTGTGCGTGCGCGCGCGAGCCGGCGGGATCCGCGGACGAGAGAATGGCGGCAACGACACCCAAGACGGACAAGTACGGAGGTGAGTGTAATAAAGCGCCTCGCACCTCGCGGGCTTTACGGATATACACGAGCGTGTTAATCGCGCGTACTACAAAACCCGATCCGAGACAATGCATGAGATACTCGAATCATCAATGTCCATCCTTACGACCCCTGACACCGGCCAGCCTCCGGACATAGACGCTACAAAAAAATAAAAAAAAAAAAAAAACAAAAAACAAAAGACGTTCAAACGAAAACACTCGAGTATACTCGTTCTCGGAATTGACGCGAAATCTTTCCGGTGCCATCGTTTCGCACACTGCTTTGTACACAATCGTCGAGATCAATCACACTTCACCGAACAAACTCGACGCATCTTCGTGCACGCGCGACCCCAAACTCTCCTGCCTTATCTTGAGAATCTCATCGGATGACCCTCCTAACCCTCTTATCTCATCTCTTGTAATGTGTCGTGATCCTCAGCTTATATATATATATATATACGCTTATATACCAATACACACATATATGTTTTATAAATATATCCCCATAAATATAAATATATGTACATAACACGTATATAGGTATGTAAATATATACAAATGTATATAGGGATATACACAGTGTTCTTACACTCGCTCTCGTGCACACATCGACAATTTACATGTATACTCGCGTCTGTACCCAGAATGTACATAACGTAGAGGGAGATGGTAAAAGAGCGTGCGAAGCGGGCCACCGGACGCGAAACGTCAAAAGCATATGAGTATGGGCTCTGGTTCGTTCGATTGTGATCTGCTGCTAGGCGTATACATATATACGTTTTATATACATGTGTGAATGTACATATATGTATATGAAAAAAATACATTTATGAATAGAAATATGTTTTGTATTAAACGAACGAAAATATTGGATATATATATGATATCTCTTATATATAATAATATATATATACATATATATATCCAATATTTTCGTTCGTTTAATTAAAAAAATATTTCTATTCATATATGTATTTAAAATGTGTACGTATGCATGTATACATGCATAGAAGCAAATATACGTATATGAAAATGTATATATCTGTATATATATGTACAACTAATTACAACGTGCCTGGGAGAAAATTCCACGGTATTTGCAAGGAACGCCCATGGCAAAAGAGCGGGTAGTAAAATAGCCTATACTTTAATACTTTATCGGTACTGCAGTCATAATATTCCTGACACGTGAACAATAATGTTTTATGCAAAAGTACGGGAAAATGTTTGCACGATTTTCACATTGTAAAGTGGCTAAGAAAAGATCGTATAATTGGCAAGAATTCATTTTTGTTGCGATCTAACGTAACTTGGCTCGCCGTTTTTGGTTGCAAAAGAAAAGCATGGGTTAAAGTTGAAAATGGAATTGCCAGTATTCAATGATGATTCTCGTCAAAGGAAACGACCAAATTGATATTTTCAATTTAATTTATTGAATGTCGCCATTTTGCAGATTTGTAAAATATAATGAACAACGGAGGAAAGAGGTTATAATCCATTCGGATTTTCATATAAGTCGAAAAAACAAGTCATTTTTCTCTTTCTAAATAACATGTGAATACAGAGCCCTACATATTAGCCCTTCGATCATAATTAAGTCCGGGTCGATCAATATCACGGGTCGAGTTGACACAAGCCGTATGTTTGCTGGTCACTTCAGCGTGAAGTCATGGTAATCAGGGTCCTGATCGTAGCCAGGTGAGACCCCTAAACCCAATGAGAATGAGCTACCGATCTCCTTGGTGAATTCCAAAGAGCTACTAGCTTTTAAGACTAAAGCCTAGTTCGGACTAGGCTAGTAATTTAGTAAAGTAGCGAGTAATTTAGTGGCTAAATGTGTGCGAACGACAAAAAATTAGTCGAGTAATTTAGTGAATGATTTAATCGAGTCAATCCATTCTACTCTATTTTTATCGGGCTCCCCCCACCACGCGTCCGTGCCCACTGGTTCACCGGCTAAACAAGTCCGAACCTGTTAATTCAGTCTAGTTCATTAGTGCTGGCAAAAATGTCGTTCCGCTGGAACGAAGAGACATCTTTGTTGCAGGCTGGTCATCTTGCAAAACACCACTCACTTGTGTACTGTATACAAACCGAGTGCGAACGATTTCTGTGTGCAGTAGCGAGTAGAAGCTACTAAATTACTCGCTACTTTACTAAATGACTAGCCTAGTCCGAACTAGGCTTAAGAAATTCATACTGGATATCACGGTCAGTTTTTTCGTATAAGTTGGAATAAAACCCCAAAATCATTTTTTTTTACGCTACGTCGATATTAATTCATATCTGTGAAAGCCCAAACCTGATCTCTATCATTGTTGAGGTATTGGGGTGGTTTTGAAGTAATCTCGATTTTCAAAAGAGATTAATATTCACCAAACGTTTTGCAAAGCCTCTTCGTACCAATTCAGTAAATTTGTCATTGTTCGAAAAGATGAACTTTCAAAATTCCTCCAAGGATGATTGAAGGCAGAGCTCCATGTTTGCTCAGAAAGTCATAAAAAAACACACACCAAAAATTTTCGCCACATTTTGTAATCCCTGATTCTAAAAGGCATAAAAGCATCAGAAATGCCAAAAGAATATCATTACAGTGCAACAAAGCTTCTTTGCCAGTTGGTTTGTGACACTTGCCAAAATTGGCTAAAAAATTCCGTTCCGGAGATTTTTCAAGATCGCCAAAGTTTTGGTCGACTTCGAGTCTACATAGACGAAGAAGTTTCACGAATCAGACCTCCTAGAAGTGAAGGATCGTAAAGTTGCGCGAAAGATGGAGAAAGGTCATCAAACAAAACGGAAAAGTCGGATTCGTCGAATAAAGGCTGTTTTGTATACCCAAAAAAAGGGGCAAAAAATCGAGTTTTCTTTGACGAAAGAAGAAAAACCGAGCCAATGGTCTTGAGACGCCCATAACTCATGAGAGCTCGCGCCACGCTTTGCCACGAGGAATTGTTTATTCAACGCGAGGCACTGACCGCGTAATAAATACACGATGGTATGTAGAGACGGTATATATGTGGCGGAGACGTACAAGGAGAGCAATTCCAGCGCGACCCCGCAGCTGGCAACGACTAGATCTCCCTGTGTATGAATGCAGCTTTGGAGACCCCCTCGCTCTCGTGGACTCGAGTACAAAACAACTCGTGTCCCCGAGGCTTTAGCACCCTACCGGTAAATTGTGAAAAGATTGCGAACAAAAGGGCACCGGTATTGTCATCTATGGGGAGCCTTGGGTAGGGTCCAGTTGACAATCGTCACCACGGATACTCCAGAGCTTGCCATTCCCCAAACTCTGTACCAATAGGCGTTTATGCAAAACTATCAAAAAAGACGAATTCTTATGGGCGGTAAATCGTTTCGGGAAATCCGAAAGATTTGATACCTTTTACAGTCTTCCGATCCGTGGAATGTTGCTTTTAGTAGTCCGGATGTTGCAGCTCTAGGGTTGGTCAAAGATGGATGATCGAAGAAGGGAATAACGTTCCCTTTCTTTGGACTACTGGGGTTTAAATACGACTTCGAGATGTCTATCGAATTTTGGAAGTTTGGAAGGGATTTTATCAAAGTTGACGTAAAAGCTGAGGGTATTTCCTAAAACGTTTTTTATTCCGATCCTGACTGCCCTAACTGTCCATTTTGTATGGCTAGTGGTAGCATTTCTATGGCTTAATCGATCAACCAGTTTCCATGGAACGATGCATCTATCATGTGTCACAGAGATGAAGATAGCTTTCATTAGGGACGTATCGCTTGATTACTCAGTTATATCAAAACGCTTGATGAACGTTCGAGAGCGATGACGAATTTAGGTACATAGAATCCAGATTGCAGCTTGCTGTCGTATCTGACCAAAAAAAAACTAGAGCCTGGATATTTTAGGGAATATGATGAAATTAATTTAGAAAATCGATTTATCTATTAGGTCGATAAGTACGTAAGAGTCTTCCATTTGCTCCTATTCTTTTCCAATTTACTACTATTTTGTACTAATCTGTGTTATGGAATTATATCCTTGATGGGATTCGAAGCAAACGTCACTTGCAGTAACAGATGGGGCTTATCAACGCTGTAGATTCGCCTGATCTCATTCTCGCTGATATTGCTCTCCCTCCGTTTCTCTGCGTCTCGTCTCTGACTCCCTCTCGCTATCTATCTCTCTCCACACCTTTCCCCGCTCTTTTATTCTCTCAGAGACGAGATTAAACGAGTGTAGAGAAGAACAAAACGAGAAGTTGGGCCCACCAAGAGACGTGCGAGAAGAAAGTCTGGATCAATTTGTCCTGCAACTGAATGATGCATGTATACATATGTAGAAGCACCCACACTCATGTATGTAGACGTGTATGTTACCGGCGCAAATTTGTGTCCAGCAAAGTTCTGCTCGTCCCTAATTATCCTTAATTCGGGTTGATTCGTTGGTGGAAGATTAAATCATAGCCCGAAAGTTCCACCAGCTTCTTCAACGTGTCCCCTTCGTAAGAACAATACAGAAAACAACATTGACAAAATGACTCCTTTATAGCAATGAATTCGACCCTTACTGCTTGGTCTGCAAATCGGCAAATCTATGGCCCGCTTTTATGGAGTGCTGCAGAAAAGCTATTGGTTCCAACACAGGCAACAGGGGCATGAGCGAAATGAATTTTTAGTTTTTTTCGCATACGTGAACGTAGACACAAAGAGCACTATGTCCACAAGAGTTGCAAAAGAGAACAACCGTGAGAAGAATAAAGCAGTAGATGCCCGCTTTCCAATTTCCGCTGGAGGCAAGCTGGAGTAGGTGGTAATGGTAGAGCTGGAATGTGGACTGGAGGGTGAAAGAGGAGCAAAAGACATTCGTTTTCTCTTCGTGACGCGTCAACACCCACTTGTGAATCGTCCTCTTCTGTCTATTGAAAAGTTTCTGAGGATCAGTCATTCAAACGCGAAGGAAAACTCATTAAAACTGCACCTGTGGGGTTCTTCGTTGAAATCAATCGCCACTTACAATCCGAAGGTTGCAAGGTATCAACCGATCAGTCTTTAGAATGCTTTTGCGAGGACGTGAACATGGGGTTTTGGGGTTGTTCAGCGCAGACGTTGCCAGTTATCATCCAGCTCGTAAACGGATCGAGCTCAAAGTTACAGCCGACCCGTGTCTACGCGTTTCTCTCCAGGCTATGTGCCTGTACTCCGTGATCATTGCGGACACTCGCCATATGCAGACGGATTGTAGCGCAGCCCTTTTCGGTACGTCAACGTCAACCGGGCTGCTCATGAATATGCAACTGTTTTGACACACGGCTGGGAGTCAGAACCCTCCCTCTGACTTCTCCGCAAAACTGATGAAAAGCTGGCGCCTACCCATCCTCCGGTCAAACAATACCGTGTCCAAAAATATCCCTGAATCGTTGGCAGAGAGGATTCGCCCGATGTGTGTGTGTGTGTGTGACGTTGGTGTAGCTCACGCAGCTGAGGGAACTTCCGCTCTTGTAGCTGAACGAGAAAGTGTGGGTGGTTGTAACGTAGATGGCTAAAGCCATCAAGCATGCGAGAGAACTCGATGACACAGGTCTTGATTGACTTCGGTTACCTGATGCTGTCCTCTCTGGTCTGCTACAATCAACCGTCCGCTGTCTACAGTGAACGATTTTTGAATACTGCTTACTCATTCACCCAGATCCACCACATGGGGAAATATGATGAACCGGGAAAAACCAATTGGTCGGGAGTTGGAAGCTACTGCAGCTTTTCAGCTGTCGCGTTTTCTTTGTGTTGCAACCTTTTTTTGGACTCTTGGATAGAAGAACGGTTATGACCTCGTAGGCAAGTCTTACAACGCAGTTCTTCCATTTTTATGGATCCAGTAACAAAATATAACGTTTTTACGTATCAGGAGTTTGAATAAGTTCTCGCTGGCTAAATTTTCGGTAAGTGAAGAAATCCAATAATCCTACAGGTTGGAACTAGATCCATCAAGTTTGGAAGGACATACATGCTCTGCCTTGCCATTTACGCCAAAGCCCAACAGTGAATACTTAATGAAAATCAGCTTGTAGAAAACGTCCTGAATTAAACCGCAACAAGAACCAGACAAAACCCGTGTTTTCTTTGGTTTCTCTCCGGAGAGTCCTCCAGAAGATACGACGGATCGTCACCCGGAAGCAATAAGTCGAGCAAGCGACGGGCAGAGTGCCGGAACTTGAAGATTGGGATGCAAAAGGCAAGACGTTCCTCCGGGGATTAAGATTCTCGAGAATCCTTGCAAGAGCCCCACAGTTGGCTAGCAAATACCCGTCGAATATCGGACGTGGAAGACACGAAGGCTGACATGACGTACACCACCCACCGGATTCCTAGGCAGGATCGCTTCTCAATTCGAGGAGACCCTCCGCAAGCATTGAAGCTTGTAAGCCGCTTTGGCGTCCCCACTT
Source organism: Ophioninae sp. B BG-2022a (assembly GCA_030522765.1). Taxonomy (NCBI): domain Eukaryota; kingdom Metazoa; phylum Arthropoda; class Insecta; order Hymenoptera; family Ichneumonidae; species Ophioninae sp. B BG-2022a. Next base: position 419 of record JAPYZJ010003911.1, on the reverse strand, counting down.
CACTTGATATCTTCCTCGGATCACCAGTTTTCGAGTGACTCCGTTAGCCCACGTCTCCAAATTCTCGAGGAACCGTGCCGCTTGCACGGGAGCTCCGCAATCGTCGTTGGAAACCGCAACGGGATCCCCTTTGATATCCAATCGCCAAGAACCCGGTTGACCTTTGAAGATCCATCGAAGAGGAATCTCCACTCGAAGATCGCGAGATTTTGAACCGTCTCAAGTGAGACATCAAGCTACCTCTGCCAAGGTGTTTTCAACCTCTTCGATCACTACAGCCATCATCCGAAAAAATAATGCATTTCTGGTTCTCCCAACCCAATACAGTCAAACCTGGATAAGCGAGAGTTCAAGGGAGCACAATCTTATTCTCGCTTATAGAGGTTTCTCACTAACCCGAGTTTCTCGCTAATGCAGGT
>JAPYZJ010003910.1:0-14940 GCA_030522765.1 Ophioninae sp. B BG-2022a | reverse complement strand
CCCCTTCCAAAATCCCCCGTTCCTCTGCTACTCCAAAAACGCAGGACACTCGCAAGCATCCCATATCGCCTTCATCCCTTCACCCCTGTCGCCCAACCCCCTCCCTTCCCCCCCCCCCCTCCCCCCGCCCCTCCAAACCGGAAGTGATAAAAAACCCAGCCAAAAAAAGAAAAAAAAATTTTTTAAAAAACAACCAAACAACCTACCAACCAACCAACCCCAGCAATGGCTCCAGTGCAGTCTGCGTGTATCATTGCGGATCGATCTCCGGGTCTCTCCGACCAACGGCACTCTTCGGCTCCTCGGGTCGATATATCGTACGGAAGACATTCGAGACGGAATCTCATGAGCGGTATGGTCGAGCTACTGAACCTATCGAGCATTCCGGATCGAGAGAACGGTTAATAGTATCACAGAGAGAAACAGAGGGAGAGATAGAGAGAGAGAGAGAGAGAGAGGGAGAGAGAGGGAGAGAGAGGGAGATTTGATTTGATATTTAATATACCCTAGCTAGCTATGGGGCAAAAAAGAGAAAACAGTAAGACGGTAAGAATACAAAAAAAAGCGTATACAAAGAGAGCACTTAATACAAACTTTAAGCTAAGAGTACAAAAAATATGATATATATATATAATAATCATAATAACAATAACGATAATAATAACAATAATAATAATAATAACAATAATAATAATATGGAGAAGAATAAGTAGGTACACACCATACGCACACGCACATCAGAAAACCCGAGGACCGGAAAAACGCGGTAAAGAGCAAAAGAGGAGAGAGAGAAAGAGATTGATTGATTGATTGATAACTTTCATATGCCCTAGGTAACTATTCGGGCGAAAAAGGACAATACAACAGATAATATTTTGACAATCGTAGAAAGAACAATAATAACAATAAAAAATAAAATAAAAATAACAATGAGAAAAATAAATCAAAAGAGAGAGAGAGAGAGAGAGAGAGAGAGAGAGAGAGAGAGAGAGGGTGGCCACTAGTCGGCGGTTCGGTGAGTTCGAAGACGCACAGACTCTCCAAACTCACTCAGCTGAGTTATCCCAAAATAAATTCAATTTTCCTCCGAGTCCTCCATGTTCACTGTGGAACTTCCTGCTATGTATATATATATATAATTTCCAGGTCTTTTACGGGCGTCATTATACATCCAAGTGGACGTTAAATCCCAGGATGTTGCCGTTCCTCTCCCGTGAGAATTAACACTCCCCATTGTACGTAAAGCCAATTAGATTTTTCTTCCATATTATCCAATGGTTACGACGGAGCATACCTCGCGTATGTATACGTATAATACGAGGCGTCGTAATTGCGTGAGACCCGCGAGTCTGCGGAGAACGAGAGAGACAAAGAGGGAGAGAGAGAGAGAGAGAGAGAGACAGAGAGAGTTTGATGAGGGAATGCTTGGAGGATCCAAATGGGCGATCGCGTTTGTTAGTTGTCGCTGCTTTAATGTCAGAGTCGCTGGATGAGGCCCGACGGATGTAGGGATGCAAAAGCAAAAGAGGACGGAGGGACACAGAGAGAGAGATATGATTGATTGGTGATGTTCGTTATGCCCCGAAATAAAAAAAATAAAAAAATCAAAATTAATCATAATAGTAAAAATATATATATATATATATAAACATTTTTAAAAGCGTAAAAATACATTTCAATTAATTAACTTTCTTCCTGCGAAAAATTACAAAAAAATAAGGAAGAGAAAGAAATGAATAATAATTTTACAATAATCAGGAATCAGCTACAATAATAATAATAATAGTTGAAAAAGAAAAAAATGTATATATATATAAACATTTTTTAAGACGCAAAAATACATTTAAGTTAGTTTACTTTTTCACTGTAAAAAATTACAAAAAAATAATAGAGAGAGAAAGAAATAAATAATAATTTTACAATAATCAGGAAGCAGCTATAATAATAATAGTAGTAGTAAAAAAAATATATATATATATATATTTATTTATTTATTTATTTATTTATTAAATGGCGTAAAAATAAATTTTCAATATATTTTTTTAATTTGAGAGGAAGAGAGAAAGAGAGAGAGGGAAAGAAAGAGGTTCACGGTCAGCCACACACACACGAGCAAGTGGTTGATGCCTCGCGCGAAAAAGGCTCGAGGGGAAGCTCCGAGGTTAATACCTGTCTCTAAGCACCTCTGGCTAGCGGAGCATCGGGAGAGCAACGCGAACGAGAGAACAAGATTGTATCTCGGCCGGGAGTCGGTAGTGCGCGAGGTGGTGCTCCCGCGCTCGATATGCGCTTCTGCGAGTCCCGAGAGTCCCGCGGGCCTCTATTTGCTGCTGCGCGGCCCCGAGAAGATCCGGTTCATCGCGTTTGCCAATATTTTATTCTCATTCGCGATAACTCGTCGCCCTTGTACTCGAAAGCTCACCCAAACTCGTAACTGTGCACACGGGATATCGAGGATCGCGTAATGGCCTCAGAGGGGATGTTCATTGAGGTTCAATGAAGGGGATGCTCGCTTGTGATGACTATGAGCCTTTTTTCCGTTAAAAATGGCTTTTATAATTGTTTTTTCATTTTTTCCATTTTTTTGGAAATATTGGTTTCCGAAATATGACGAATATTGAAAAATCGTTTCGACGTGTTTTTGATATGTTAATACGATAATTATTATCAATACTATATTTGTTATATAATTATTGACCAATATTTAAGATATTTATGGAATTCATTTACAGACGTTTTAAAAAATTTAATTACGGAAGTTCGTAATTAAAGTTCGTAGAAAAAGATGAATAAATTGCAAAATGTAAAAAAACGTTTAAATTTTTTAATTCAATTGATACACTTAGATCATTTTATTGTTATAAACAATTGCTCAAAAAGGCAATATTTATTGAGTTAAATAAATTATCGTTGATTAATTCATCATTAAAATAAATATACCGTTATAATTTCAGAGTTTTGAGTTATGAGTTATCCCATAAGCGATGGTGTTGAAATTCCCATGTTCACACCTATTAAACAATTAACAGAAAAAATTCTTAATTAATTCATATCCATCAACTCTATAAAGAACTATCATTCCTTAAATCATCAATAATTTTGACGATTTAGAAATACACCTATTTTTCATTCCAAGCTACGAAAACTTTCACTACAACGAATTGCGATCCGTCGATCTCGATGAATTTTTGAAAAATTAGCTATTTCTTCAATAATTCACTAAAATTTCAAAATCGAACTTGCCATCACCTATCCCCTTTGTTAATTATGTTTTATCCCCAAATTACGAAAATCTACCGTTTGACTCTCAAGAGTCCGAGGGCTTGGAAAAAAAACCGAGGTAGTACCGAGTTTTCCCGCTAGGTGGCCGCGAGCGATCGCTCGCTCGTTCGCGACGCAGGCAGTCCTACGTACCCACGGGGGGCAGTGTACACTGGGTCTCTGGTGCTTGGACGTTCGAAACACGATGCGCGACCAGTCCTTTTTCAATATATCCTGAATCAATGTTTGCTAAAGCCTCCTTCGTTCACGTTACAACACATATCTTCCATAAGGTGTTTCGAGGCCTCCCCCCCCCCCCACTTCCCCCTCCCCTCCCTCAGTCCCTTCTTTTCTCTTCAGTTATCCATAAAATGACACGGCGTTGCAGCGAAAAAGTCTTTGGATCAATATTTACGATAGTTGACGCTTATATTGATATACGAAGGCACACACTTGGTCATTCTTATCTCGAGTGTCAAGGAGGCTTTGAAATATACGCTCGTGGAGGAGGGATATTAAGGACGACCTCCTCTCATCCTGCGTACCCCGTTACTTTGAATAATAATTAATTAGCTTCACCTGCTTTGCATAACGGATTTATTTCCGTTGGTTCATTCGGTTGGCATTATCGTGAATGGTGATCTCGCGAGGATGGTTATCCCGTAGGAAAACCAGTCTCCTCGGTCGATTCTTGCGTCATCCTTATTCTTAGGGCACGTTTTGTCCTTCCGGGTGTAGGATCCAGGAAAGATCCGTTACCTTCAATATGCCTCGGGAGGATTCGTCCGCTTTCGTAAATGTTTATTTATGGATAACGATATCTTTATCTCGGTAGAATCAAGTGATCAATGAGACGTATATATGTTGCGATTCAAGGTTGTAAGTGTTGATTAGACAACAGTATAAAATAGTTGAAAAACAAAAAATCAAAAACTCAATGAAGACTAATAAAAAAATTGGAGATATGGAATTTTTCAGCCTGAACATAGAATAATACAAATACGTTTAAGCTTAATCATATTTATGATGAGAATATTATTATTGTTGGTAAAAAACGTCTTTAGTTATTATTATCAAGTAGCTGGAGTATAGAATTACCGAATTTCTTCCCAAACCCCTCAAACACTCCTGAGTAAAACTTCTGAGGTTTTAAGCTAGAGTTGTCATACAATTTTGGACACGTTTTTCTCAAAACTATGTTTTTCCCAACTGCTGGAGTGATTACGCCGAAACTATTCCACCGATGTCGATGAAGTTTGTCACGGATCTTCGTTGCATCAGCAGTTTGTCGGTGAACCTCAAAATTATTTTGAATTTCAAAAATAAAACCTACTTTTGTCTTCAAATATAGCCAAATTGTCATGAAAAATCACAAACTGACTTTATCAAGCTGCCATTTGCTGAATTTTGCACATATTTCAAAAATCCTGGTTCACTAATAGCATATAGGTCTTGCCTTTAAGAATCATTTTTATTTTTTTTCCTCGATAATTACAGCGTGATGGAGGACTCCAGCAGTGCAGAAATTTTTTTGAAATCTTCTTTTAAACATTAATATAGACAATCGGTAATTTGCATGAAAAATAAAGTGTATATATTTTTTTAGACAATTAAAATATGAAAGAAAATATATTAAAAAATTCAAATTTTTATGTGCATTCCTTCCACGAAAAAAAATCATAAGAAACCCATAATTTTCGAGCTTGTAAATGATCTTCCTGCATTTGATGCATTGATTTAATTAATTAATCACCGTCGTTTTTCTCCAGTAAAGTATGCTGCATTTTCTCGGCCATAATTTTGAATTTGTCTATTACAGTATACGAAACAATCAATTTTGTTTCTAATGAGGAAGTTCATGCATGCCTTAAGGGGTTTAGAATTCAGGCTTACCCATTATTAAGCGTCTAGGAACAACAAAAGTGAAAAACGTCGATATCTCTTCTCGGCTCGAATACTTCGATGGGATCCTCCGAGCAAGGTTGCTTTTGAGCACGATACTCGAATGGTATCCTTACCTAGCGTGTGCGTAGGCCTCGAGGATCCTCGAGGATCCTCCGGACAGCGAGAGCTCCGCCACCGGGGTTAAATTGCTTCGAGCAAACGAGCGTGTCTTGTTTGCTCGACGAGGGAAAGAGAGATTCGTTTTCCTCTCCCTCTCTTTTTTTTACTGTCTCTTTCTCCCGCTCTGCGTCGATTTTTTTACTCAGTTTTAAGGGGTCAAATTTTACCCCCATAATCCAAAAAGAAACTTGACGAAAAATCGTTCGTTTATTAATTAAATATTTATTAAATTTTCGAAATCGCTTTTCTCATCGATCTTTAAGTTCCCGATGGAAAATCCAACGTGAGTCAGTCAAAAATTATGTAAATATTTATTTCAAATGTGAAACAAATAAAAAAACATCAGCCAAATCTAAACTGGATAATTGGACAAAATTCAATGCTAATTCACTGATTGAATTTCGACAAAACGTGAGAATGAGTTTCGAAAAAAAAATGGGTTTTTCAAAACTCGACCAGCATTTCCATCATTATCACAAATATCCCTCGAACTTGCTATTAATACAATAATCCAAAAAGGAACTTGACGAAAAATCGTTCGTTTAAGATCTTTAGAAAATCGGTACAAAATTCCAATTTTTCGAAATCGCTTTTCTCATCGATCCTTAAGTTCTCGATGAAAAATCGGACGTCCGTTTCTGGAGAATTCAAAGACCCAGGGGTTGATGTTTTTATTTTACCATTGAAAAATCATTGAATATTTATTTTGAGTATGAAACAAATAAAGAAAATATCATCCAAAATAAAACTATACAATATCATCACAAACTCAATGTAAATTTACTGATTGAACCTCGCCACTTCGTAAGGACGATTTTCGAAAAAAAAACAGTTTTTACAAAAATGTATTTCAAAATTCGAACCTGCGAATTCCATAGGAACTGGAGTAGGAATCGTTCGAACGAAATGTTTAAAATGTTAACGTTCTAACCTAACCCCTTAAATGTCCTTTTAATCCTTCGTTTCTTCTCTCTCTCTCTCTCTTGAGACATCCGTTCGGTAAATCGGTCTCGTTCTTTCACGTACGTATCTGAGAATATCCGCGAGTGTATCGAGGGTCCAGTGCTCATCCATATTGATCAAACGCGAGTGGATGGTGGCCCAACAAGCGCAGCGGTGGGTCCAGGAGGCGGTGAACGAAATCATCTCGAGCGGGGGTACATAATCGTTCCCCGAGATATAGTTACTCCGAGGAAGAAAATTCGAAACGGGTTTGGCAAAAATCGCTGATGGAGTCAGGGTGGTAAAGGGAAGTGAAAGGGGAGAGAAGATGATCCCAGAACTGCTAATGGTTGTAATTAAGAGGCCAGAAGTTCCCACAGGGGAACTCCAGCTCCAGCCTCTCTGTACGGGTAATCGCAATTCGCACATACACACTCTCTCTCTCTCGCTTTCTTTCTCTCTTCGGTAATGCCTGGTAGCACGATCACGAAGAGAGGTCCTCGTATACCTTTCACGCGGTAATTTCCATAACGTCATTCACCGAGATATGCAAATTTCCATCTCGCCGGAGAAGCCTCTTCAGTTCCTTTATTTTTTCACTTTTTTTCTCCGTTTTTTTTTACGATGTTCGTGCGATCCCTGAGTTACTTCGAGGAGAGACTCGCGATCCAGGAAGCCAGGACAATAGTCCTGACTGGAATCCTACCAACAGCTCTGTCACGCATAGCCTGCACGGTCTTTCGGACAGAAACTCTGTTTTTGTGTGTATCTGTGTGTGTATATATATGTGAGTCTATGTGTATGTGTGACGTCAATTATTAGCTCGATTTATTTTCTTGATCGTTTTCAATTTTTTTTTAAATCCTTTTTTATTCATCGATGATACAAAAGCACGCGTCATTGGTAAAGCCTCGAATCGCCATCGTAAATACCTGTAATCTCGATCGAGCCGTGCCTGTGCCAATCAATTATCAGCTTTGATGGAGGTTTCTGACGATTTGTGCAGATTTTTTCGCCATGAGAAAAAATGACGGTTCGGGGGAAGGGCGGAGAATTTTTTTGGTTGGGTTGAATGAGAATACGTGTAATATTTTTTTTTTACTGAAATTACTATTGGTGGCGCGAGACTCGCGTGTCCGAATTGAAATTTCTTTGATCGTGGGGTTGATGATAATGAAGATAAAAACGGTTTTCCGGAGAAGAAAACCGGTTTTTTCTTTTTTTTTGTGGGTTTTAATAGTCGCCATGGATATCTGGAGAAACATGGGTATTAAGGCTGATGAAACTGATTTACATCAATTATGGTGCCGAAGAACTGCCACGTCAATTTTAATCTCGTGAGCTTGAAATTTATTGGGAAAAAAAAGGATTTAGTGATGAATATTATGGTGGAGAAAAATGTTTGAAAGTGTCCTTTTTTTTGTCGAATTTTTTAGAGGTTGAAAAAACATGTTTTAGGGAATGATATTTTTATTTATTGGAATTTTTATGTGGATAAGTGGATTAATAATTAATCGACTATTAATATATTTATTCATTGAAGTTTTAGTTATACCATTTATTTATCGGTAGTTGTTAATGTATTATCCAAATATTTATTAAAATTCATTGATATAATATGTACTTACAAATTTGTTTGGGTTTGTTTGTGGTAAAATCTTTAAACCCAAATAAATCTTTTAAAAAATTCGTAAAAAACTACGAAACTGTATTCCTGAACTATTTATAATATGTACTGAAAATTTCTTTGGGTTTGTTTGGGCGTAAATCTTCAACCCTAACCTCAATTTAAAAAACTCGTAAAAAATTGCGAAACAGGATTCCTGAACTATTCCTACTATGTGCCAGCAAATTTGTTTGGGTTCGTTTGGGTTTAAATCTTCAACCGCAAATAAACCTTAAAAAACTCGTAAAAAGAACTGCGAAACTGGATTCCTGAACTATTTATATGTATACCTACAAATTTGTACGGAACCTTCGATGGAGTATTCCAATTCGTCCTTATCCAGTTTTTTTTCCCTTTTGAGGTACGGAGCCCTAAAAATGGCGGATTACCAGATGTGCAGAGAAAGCTAGCGATTTGTTTGGAGCAGGCAATCGGCAGGGTTGGAAAATCGGTAGAAAATTAAAATCGTTGCACCTCCTTCGTTAGCGCAATTGTAGAGTCTTAATCAGGGGTACAAGAGGTCGTCAAAAAAAAAAAAAAAGAAAAAAAAGGACGACGTTTCGTATATAGTCATCGGGGTCCCTCGGACGGCCGATGAGACTCCGTTCCCATCGCGAGCTCCTCAAGGTAATCATATTCCGCGTTCCACGATAATGGTGAACGAACGAACGGACACAGCCTCCGGGCTGTAACGGAATCCTCTGGACGGGCGAGCTCTCATATCTCTCTCTCTCTCTCTCTCTCTCTCTCTCTCTTTGGAGTCGATGCCTCGTACGTATGTGTGCCGCGAGCACACAAGCGAAAACAACTCTCCTCTGGTGATCTTTTGTAATTATTGCTCGCCTCGAAAAAGCCCCCGAGGCACTATCCTCCATTTGAGATCTATCCGCTCGGTTGCTACACTTCCTCCCAGGAAACGCGCATGCGCGGACGCACTTGGCGCTATACGACCGAGCATTCAACTCGGAACAACTCGAAGCTTTTTCACCCGACCTCGAAAGGTCAACATACGCCAAGCTTAACTGTAAAGAGCTCTCTCTCTCTCTTTCTCTCTCCCTCCTTCCCCCCTTTAGCCTATTCTCTACTCTGTTTCATTCTTTTCGCTTATATAGTTCACGTTCACCACACTTTTTATTTTCTTTATTATCTCGGAGGATTGTGTTCCTGATTCGCTCTTTTTTTTTTCCTCCCTCACTTTTTTTTTGTTTCTCCCTTTTCGAGCCTAATTTATATATAACTTAACATTAAGCGTAATAATTATTTTGTTATTTCCTTCCCTTATTTCTCTATAAGTTCGATTGTATATCCCATTTGATTGCTGTCCCAAGTCGATGTGTTTGACTATTTTCCAGTCATTTTTAACACTGATGTTTGGGTCTGTTTGGGTTTGTCATTTCATACTCATGTTTGTTTACTCATACTCATTTTGCGTATTTAATATTTTTTCTTATTTTGTGTATCTATTTATAATTTCTTATTTCTGTTTTATTTTTATTTTTACTATTTTTTGTTTGGGTTTGTTTGGGTTTATATAAATATAACAAAAATTTTTTTTTTTGCAAATGTACATCCAGAATTACCCAAACGAATTTTATAATCCATTCTATTTTCATAATCATCATTTTTTCTCACTCTTTCCCCCTCTCCCTTTCTGAGCTCTTCATCTGGATTTTCTCTCACAATTAGACAAAGAGAGGACGATCAAAGGGACCTCGGGCTGAACAATGGGAGCCCGAGTTGGCGGCCTTGGAATTCGCGAGCACTTTGGACGAAATTCCTCAAACGATTGAGCGTTTCGAAAAAAAGGATGTGAGAAAGAGAGGCTAAAGAATGATCGTTTTTTTTTTTTGCTCATTTTAGGAACCATTTCCTTTTTAGAGAATTTTCGAAGTAATTTTTTTTCGTTTTTATTTTCGATGTTCCAGAAGACACGTGAGAGTGCCGCGATGTCGGCGTTGAGCGGCGGGCTGTACCAGCCCGGGATCGTCCTCGTGATTGCGATCCTCCTCTCGGGATCACTTTCCGGTAAGTTTTTTTTTTTCGAAAATGGTTTTTTTGTGCAAATGCACTCGAGCCCTTCCTAAGTTATACTGGGTTTGTTCGGGTTTGGGCTTTGTTGGCTTTTGTTTGGGTTTGTTTGTTTTTGGGCTTTGTGGAGGTTTTGTTTGGGTTTTGTTTGAGCTTATGTAGGTTTGGTTGGATTTGGGTTTCGGTTTTGTTAGGTTTTGTTTGGGTTTGGGTTTTGTTTGGGTTTGAGCGTTGTTTGGGTTTGGGTTTGTTTGGGTTTGAGCTAATGGGCTAGCTTCAAAACATTGTTCAGTACGTTAAAAGTACCCAAAACCCTCAATCGACAAGATCCTGAGAATTTCGAAGTCGACTAGTCGTAAAAAGTGATTTTTTGTTTGTCTTCCCTTGCCCCTTCCGTTCCCTTGCCACATCGTTTCTCGAACGATCATCCGCTGGTCGCTGGAAGGTAAGGGCCTTTTGAGGATATTTCCTCGATTAACCGTTATCAAGAGTCGTCCGAGAGGATGGGGGAATTCCGTTGATGCTCGTTCGAGTACCGACTCGTGTTTCTTTTCTTTACTTTTTTTGTTCGTCATTTATTTTCTTTTTTCTTTTTCCTTTTATTCAAGATTCTGATCGACTTGTTGCCCCGTCAACCGCTCGTTCAATTTCTTCGTGTAAGACCTCGTTGCGCAGATGTTTTCTCTCTCTCTCTCTCTCTCTATCTCCCTTTATTTTTAGTTAGTTCTAAGATTTCTCCACTTGGTGGTGCTGTCTGCTGTCGCTCGACGGTTGCGTGCCTGATTTTAGTTTAAGTCTTAATTTTTACTGTTTAGTTTAGTTTTAGTTTCAATTTAAATTCTTCTTCCGGTACCTATATTTCGTTACTTTTTTGTTATTTTTATTTTGGATTGTTGGTTTATGTTCGATTTCTTGTAAGTTTTGAATTTTGTTATCATTTTGTTAGTATTTTCTATTTTTTTCTTATTTTGTATTTTCCGTTTGCCCAATAGCGAGCTGGGGCATAATATATATCTATCATATCTCTCTCTCTCTCTCCTCTCGCCGCAAATGTACGTGCAATATAGGCGGGATAGAGTAGCGCAAGTTATATGGACCTAATGGACACGCAGACCACGTACGCGCGCGGTAGGATTTTTCTTGCGATCTATAGACAAGAGAGTATACATATATATAGGAAGTATCGGTGCGGTATAGGTCCATCTTGGTCTCGTCCGAGAGCTACCGTTCGGATAATCGAAGAGTCGCGAGCTCGAACTCCCCTTTCCACCCCCCTCCAGCTCGTTTTCCCCTCGAAAGAGAGACTCAGAGAGAGAAAGAGAGAGAGAGAGAGAGAGCAGCATCTTGCTCTCTTCTCTTTTCGCGGTATCTGCGCAATGAGCTCGCTCCTCGTTCGCCATTTCCGAACGTCTGTCTCGTCCTATTCTCGTTCCTCCCACCATCGCGTCCCGAGGGTGGGGGTACGGTTACAGAGGTGAAGGACCCGTTCTAGTCGAATCATTCTTCCTCGATGATGACACTCGAGAGCTTCACCGATTTACCCGGGCTAAAGTCCTTCTCCGAAGATGAGGAAAAAGGTGACGAGGGGGGGGGGGGGTGGAAAGATTAGATCTATTAATTCTTCAAGATAAAGATTACAGCTGGGATACACACCTTATTTGCAGAAACGTGATAGAATAGAAAAGATTAAAAAATGTAAACGATTAATGAATATCATAAAATAAGATAAACAAGATTTAAAGATAATAAAAAAAAAACAAAAAAGGATTAAAAGATAGTAAAAAATATAAATAAAATCGAGAAAATCGATAAAATGAGTAAAAAGGATAAAGATTATCACTGGGTTATAACCCTCATTTGCACAAATGCAATAAAATAGAAAAGATTGAAAAAGCAAAATAAAATTAAAGAAGAATAAAAATAATTAAAGATAATAACAAAAATTTTTAACAATTTGAAGATAATAACGAAAATGAACGCGATTTAAAAATAATAAAAAATAATTAAAGATTAACAAAATTTAAAAATAGTCAAAAAGATTCATAAAAAATTGAAAAAAAGGGAATTTTCGTAAAAGATAATGATAATTTAAACAGCGCATAGCGGAGTGTTGGTTATACAAAAAGAAAGGCTAGGATCACCGGAAATGATTGACAGAGAGGCGAGAATTCTTGACTGACTATTTCATTAAATGCTACTTCGGAGAGGGAGAGGAAGAGGGCGATTGATTGATGGTTTCGGTATGACCGAGTTCTGTCACTATTAGGTATAGGAGGTAAGGATCTGTCATAAATCTCAGTAGACTCTGTTTGAACAGAGAGGGCAAGGGGGAAACATTAATGAAGGGAAACAATAAATCATTTGTGTATGTAAATGAAAAATAGTTTCGCGGCAAGTTTTCGGAGATTTGGAAAAACAATGAAGAACTAACGCTCGAATCGGAATTTAGAAATTCTGAAAACTAGAACCATAAAAAACGATACAAATGCGCGTTTTCATAAAATCATATCAAATATTGTACATACAAGTGTGTAAATGAAATCAAATGTGAAAAAATTGAATTTTGTGAAATCAGTAGTTAGAAAAATAAATTTTATAAAATCGGTTGTTAAAAAATTGAATTTTGTAAAACCGGTTGTTGAAAAGTTGAATGTTGTAAAATCGGTTGTTACAAAATTCAATTCATCAAATATATGCTAAAAAATCAACCTCGGAAAAATTAAATTCTACCAGACTCAATTCGTAAAATCGAAGTGCGAAAATTTAAATGTTGTAAAACAAAATCCTCCTAAATCAAGATTTACAAAACCAAAACGGTATTTTATAAAATCCGAACAAAACGGAAACATCATTTTATAAAATCCAAATCTACAAAGCGCCTAATATTACAAAATCAATTTGCACAAAATTAAATCTTATGAGCAAAAATTATAAACTAAAACAAAAAAAAAAGAAATCTTACTATAAAGCTGGCCTTCTTTTTTCAAAAGATAGGGAGGGGAAGGGATGAGACGTCATCAGGAAATTTCACGGGTATCAAGGTACAAATCTCCCGATCCCTCTCCCCCCCCCTTCTTCCTCGCGAAGCCAGAAATCCCCGGAGATGTTCGTGATCGTGAATCACATATGCGCCTAGCATCATTGCGGTCCCTGAATGAGCGAGGGTGTCAAAAGCCAGGTGCCATATGTCAGCCTGAGGCAGTTTCCCCTCGCGGTTGGATCGCGAGAGTCGGTCCTTCCGAACTAGCGCGTCATCCAATTGACACGAGTGTAGCGGCATTTCGACATCGAAAATTTCGAACGCAAATATGACGGTCGATTAGGGAACGGGTCGGTAGGAAGTTGAGGAGCGTCCGTTATGGAAGAATAAAACGTGTCTGTGCGAGTATATATACGTATATATATAGGGTGTGGCATCAATAGTGGTTCACCTTTAACGATTCAATTAATCAGATAGTTAATTATAACATATTATAATTTTAACCATTTTTATCCCAATCTTTTAAAATTTTCTTTACGAATTTATAATATTTTGTTACAATATTGGGTGTGTTTTATTTCTCTTCTATGCTGCTGAATAGTAGAGCAATCGTGAAAAATGGGTGTGAAGTAAATAAAATACAATCCATAGAAAACAATTATTTTTCACGAAATTTTTTTATTTTTTTGGTAATCTTTCGATGAGTATGGTTACAATAATAATATGTTATAGTTAACTATCTGTTGTATCGAATCCTTGACGTAGGACCACTATTTACGCCACACCTTGTATATATAAATATGCGAGTGTATATATGTATGTATATACAGGGTGTCCAACGTAAGAATGTTATCCGTGAAATGGAGAGTTGAGCGTGAAATCCTGAGTCGATTGATGTAAGCATGTATGGTTCCTGGATCAACTGTTGAATTGTTATTAATTTTGGAAGGGAGCTAACCAGGCGCGCCCCTTCAGAGGGCTTAGCCTCGAAATAATTATTATATTTAGACGTTTAGTGTCATATCGCAGGTCCATGTCGATTTATTTTTATACCTTGAAGATAAACCCACCATTTAATCCGTCTTGAACTCTCCATTTCTAGGGAAAAATGGCGAAAAAATATTCTAGAAAGTTTTTCGCATTTTCCCAGTCTAATTTTACACTTTCAGCAGAATTTCGGGCATATTCGTAATCAGCGGAAATTTTCCGATTAAATAGTGCCTTTTAAAAGTCTAAAACGGAAAAAAAATGTTTCGCCTTCCCTGGCCACTTTTCCAGAATCTCAGAAATCACGATATTTCAAAAGGTCGTAGAGTAGGCTTCTTCAATGCGATGGAGATGTATTTGGTATGTTTGGAAAAGGTTTTTGCCTGACTTAAATAATGGCGCGGGAATCATATCGATACCTCGCATAGTTTTCCCGGAAAGTTCACTTGAAAAATAGCAAAAAAAGAGGTATGGAAAAATTGGCAAAAATCGATGGTCCAAATTTAAAATTCTGCCAAAAATCGAAAAATGATCGGATTTCAATGAATAAAAAAGCATTTTGAAGAGAAAATCACAACGAAGAGATTAAGTACATTTAATCATTAAAATCCGATGATTTTTCGATTTTTGGTAGAATTTCAAAGTTGGACCATCGATTTTTGCCAATTTTTCCATACATCTTTGCCTTTTTTTTTGCCATTTTTCAAGTGAATTTTCCGGGAAAACTATAAGAGATATCGATATGATTCCCGCGCCATTATTTAAGTCCGGCAAAAACCTTTTCCAAACACACCAAATAAATCTCTATCCCACAGAAGAAGCCTACTCTACGACCTTTTGAAATATCGTGATTTCTGAGATTCCGGAAAAGTGGCCAGGGAAGAGGAAAAATTGTTTTTCCGTGTTTAGACTTTTAAAAGGCTCTATTTAATCGGAAATTTTCCGCTGATTACGAATATGCCCGAAATTTTGCCGAAAGTGCAAAATTAGACTGGGGAAATGCGAAAAACCT
>JAPYZJ010003909.1:0-18443 GCA_030522765.1 Ophioninae sp. B BG-2022a | reverse complement strand
CAAATAAATCTCCATCGCATAGGAGAAGCCTACTCTACGACCTTTTGAAATATCGTGATTTCTAAGATTCTGGAAAAGTGGCCAGGGAAGACGAAAAAATTTTTTTTCCGCTTTTAAACTCTTAAAAGGGTCTATGTCATCGGAAATTTTCTGCTGATTACAAATATGCCCGAAATTTTTCCGAAAGTGCAAAATTAGACTGGGAAAATGGGAAAAACCTTTCTAGAATATTTTTTCGACCTATTTCCCTAGAAATGGAAAGTTCAATGCGAATTAAAATATTAAATCGAAATTAAGCGAATGAAGTCAGCCGACTTAGAATTTCAAGCCCAGCTTCCCATCTCACGGATGACATTCTTACGTGGAACACCCCATATATTTTTTTAATTTTTCGCTTAGCGATATATGACAAACCGGTGACATGTAATTGTTAATAACAACGAAAATAATTGAGTAAAAAAAGTTTCGTTACGTTCAAACGATGCACAATTCAATACTACAAAGAAACAGTGAAAAACGTTTTTTTTTTTAAAAAACCCCATTTCACGTCCCCCCTCGGTGAACATTCTCCGAGCGACCAGATATCTATATAAAGTTTAACGAATAATAAAAAAAAAAAATGATCGTGCGACGTATTAACCTCGAAACACTCAAAATGCAACCGCGTTGTTCGTGGCTTGTGAAGATATAGAAAAGAAAAGAAAAATAATAATTTTTCACATGTCGAGAAGCTTTTGTATAGGCGTAACGAACGAAAACTTAAACGAGGGTCGAGTATACTTGGATCGAGTATAACGAGAGGTATCGATATGAGCAAAGAAGAAGAAAAAAACGAGAAGAGTATAAACTAGAAAAAAAAAAAGATTTTTGTGAGAGAAAGATAGAGAGAGAGAACAATTGTTTTTGCAAGAACACAAATTAATAATACATCGAGGATACGGGCGTTATAACATTGAAACGATCAAAGGGGAAGAATGTAATTTTGATTAATATGTATTTGCTTGTATATTTCTTTTTTTTTTTTTTTTTTTTTTTTTTTTTTTTTTTTTGTGCAAGGATCAACGAAAAACCCAAAAGACTGAGAATAGAAATCAATAACGCTTTGAAGGATTGTCTGATTGGCGGATTAGGTCCCTGTAAACAAAAATGCAAGATGGCCAGCGTCCCCAAAGTTGTATACGTAATATGGATGTATATGCATGTGTGTTTACGTGCCCGGACGTGTTCCACATGTGATATAATATACATGCGAAAAGCACGTATCCGCATATGCATAAGTAAATATGCATATACATAGAAATATCTAGATACAGGCTTTTCCGAAACAATTGGTACATTAAAGGTACCTTTTATTTCATCTATTAATTTATATACATATATATATATGTATATAATTTATATATACGTATGTATCTATGCACTCGGGTATCCCTTATTTTCCAAAATCAATATGTTTAACACACACGTACGAAATGAATTAATTTAACCCTGAAATAGTACTAAAATCAATTTTGACGAACTCTTGAGACAACAAAAAGATTTCCATCCAAACTCATAGTAAAAAAAATCAGTGAATTTTAATAAAAAATATACAAAAAAAACCTACTACATCCTAAAATGCAATTTTGAAAAACGTAAACGTCGATTTGTGTGATTCTTTCCATGAACTTGACTTCTTTCGTATACAGTAAATTATTGACAAATCGAAGATGATAGTCAATCTTTGTTCTACATAAAAATCGAAAGGTTTAGACACGGGTTAGCGTCGTTATAGAAAACCAAAATTCAACATTCAAGTAAGGCTCGGAATACTTCGAAGAAAATTAAGGAAAAACGTTACAATTGTAAAAAAAATTTCTCGTACATATAACCTTAACGTAAAATATTTTCTAACAAACGAATAATAATAAATTTGATCATAAATTCAATTCAATTAAATAATCATCATTTTTATATATAAAATTCTATATAAATGGCATATTATTTTAAATGTAACTTTATAGTGTGTTTTTTAAATTATAGAACTTAATCCCTAATTCTCTTCGAAGTGCGAAAATCTTTTTTTTCTCTACATAAGGGACACCCTCGTATGCACGTATGTGTGAGTGTACTCGTGTGACCGTAATTAGCGCTATTGTGCGTACACGCACTAGTGTCTTTCGCACTAGTTTTTTTTTATAAAAACAAATGTAATTGTAGAAAGTATATATATATATATATGTGTGTATGTAAAAATAACTGACCGAGAAACCCCCGAGGTGGGGAAAACATGCAACATAATGTAGTGTAGAAATATTAATCCAGTAAAAAAAACGAAAAAAAAAAAACAGTATATGTATAACAACTGAGGTTATGGGTGATACGGGGCATATCAGACGGGCGTTGTTTTTTTTTTCTTCCATCGATTTTTTATTTTTTTTTTTTTCGTTGTTGTCGTTCAATAATTTCGGGGGATTGTAAGAATGTGTGGAGTGAGGCATGTGGGGTACCTCCAGGATCACTGTTTGTGTCTTGTTTGCGCTTCCTCTTCTTAGTTCGGTTGGTATTTGCGCGGGAAGACCAGTCAGGGTACAGCTGCATGTGCAACTGTCTCTCCCGTCGCGCCAATTCATAATACTTGGCCTGTTCCTCTCGCCCTAGCGCGTGCCACTACCGAGAGAGAGAACCAAACACTTTTGTAATTGCACAATTAACCGTGGCTAAACAATTATTTCAATCAAGTAGGAAAAAATCAAGAGACGAAAGGTTTGTCGTTTTTTTTTTATATAAAAAAAAAAAAAAAAAAAAAAAAAAAAAAAAAAAAAAAAAAAAAAAAAGAGTATATACGAATGTCATATAAATGTGTATTTCACTATTCTACTGCCGCCACCCTGTGTTGCCATTACTCAAGTTAGATCGCGTTTATATACGATAAAAAGTCGTATCACTCTTTCGTACGTATATACGTGTGTGTATATAAATATATATATACACCTATATGCCTATAATCGTATATAGACGTATAGCTATATAGATATATATGAATATCTCGATTTTTCTTTTATTTCCGTTTAATCATTCTTCTGTTATCATTGTCATCGATCATTGTTATTATTTAACTTGTTCTTTTTTTTTTCTTTTCGTTAACGAGAATTATGTAAAAAAAAAAATGAAGCAGTTCGGTAATAAACACTGGGGTCCCTACTTTCCGTTTAAAGTGCTAGAAGAACAGCCTAGTTTGCCCCCCCCTCGGTCGCACCGCTATAATATATACATATACATACATACATACATATATGTATACATGTATATATATATATACATATTTATTTATTTATATATTTATTCGTCCTTCGATACCTAATGTCTCGGTTTTTTTTATATTTTTTGTTCTTTTTTTTTTTCTTTCATTCTTTCGTTCTCTCGTACAGGGTGTCTGATAGAATTTCCGTACGTACGACATGGGGATCGTCGTTATGATTGCTGATACGACAATGTTCGCTTTGTCGACATTTTTTTTGTCTTTTTTTTTTTTTTTTTTGGCAAGAAGAAAGCCTGGAAAGGGCCCTTGAATCGTATCAGCCCACATGCCGGCTAGGATGCGCGCAAAGACTCACCTCGTTCATAAGAATCGTCGTTGTTAAAAAAACACAGAGGGTGGAAAAGAGGGGGGAGGAAGAAAAAACGCAAAAAATGAAGGATAAAAAAAAGTCAAAATTCTCCGGGAAATTATACCAGACATCCCGCACACCCGAAATTTTTTTTTTTTGTTCTCGTCTCGTTTCATTGTTTCATTTCCCGTGACGAATACCACTTTAGGGAGTTGGCCAGACAATCATTGCATGTTAACGCGACACACGTCCATTTTCTTTTTCCATATTTTCTTTCTTTTTCTCTCTGTCGACTTTTGTCGTCGTTGTTGTATTTTTTTTTTTTTAACGATTTTTCGTTGTCTTTTTCATTTTCAGTTTCTCTATTCTTTAATAAAGTTTCTTCTCTTTTTTTTTTAATGCCACAATCCACAATCCCCACAGACAATCCAAATTCGACAATAATCCGCTTCAGCATTATTATCGTCAACGTCATCGTTATCCTCGTCATCATCATCATCATCATCATCATCGTCGTCATCATCGTCATCATCGTCATCATCATCATCATCTTCATCATCATCATCATCACCATCGTTATTATTACGAAAGAGAATAACAAGAAAAACAAATGAAAAACAAAATCAAAAAACGCGCAGAGACTTTGATCGTTTCAATTTAACCAATATAGGCACTATTCCGTAAACGAATCTCGAAACAAACGTATCTTTCCCAAAAAGAACAAAAAAAAGAAGGGAATAAAAAAAAAAGATGAAACAAACAAACAATAATAAACAAACAAATGAATCAATAAAAGAACAAAAAGAATGAATTGTTCAAGGGCCTGCTGTTCTAGCACTGGAAAGTGGTACCTCCGGTGGGATCTGCGGAGCGCTCTTTCTTCCTCTTCTTCTTCTTGCTGCCGTATCCGTAGTTATCCCTGGCACTCCAGCCGGGGTAGCGTTGCTGGTGCAGATGGCGTTCCTGCCTGGCGGCCTCATAATACCGCGCCTGCTCCTCCCGACTTAGCGAATGCCACTGCGTGATCATACCCCCAACAATAACGTCTTCAAATCTCAAATTTCTCGAAAAAGACAAATTCGTGCACCGTGCTTCCCTATATTTGTATATTTTCTCATATATTCGTTTTTCTTCTTTTTTCTTTTTTTTTCGAATTATTACAGTTACAAATTTGATCGTTTCGAAAATTGTCTCACGGACTTGTGAATAAAAGCGAGCGAGAAATACTCGACAACGCGGCCCTCCCCACCAGCACGCGAAACCCCTCCGACTTTCCTCCTCGTTCATGTAATTTCAAGCCTTGTTTTTTTTTTTTGCTAGCTCATTAGGAAATTCTCATAGCGCCGAGATTCCTTAGATCCCACCTACAATGCTCTATATTTACTAAATTATACGCGCGCGTACACACACACGCATATATGTATATATATATACACATGTATAATATATACTATATATATTATATAATATATAATAATTATATTATATATAATTGTTAAATTAATTATATAAATATATTAATAATATATTATATATTATATCATTATAATCATAATATATAATATATAATAAACATAAATATATACATATATATATATATATATATGTGCGTATATATCGTTTTTGTTTTATTTTTTTTATATTCTGGTTAGTCGTATACAATTACGCGTTTACTGACACAAGCGTTAGACGAAACATGCACAACTTTTATCTACGCGCCCTCCTACGGACGTTTGCACGAGTCAAGATTCTGCTGTCGCCGTATATTAACCTCTCCGTTTCGTCTTCCTCGTTATTCTCGTTTATCGCCTTACTTTTGTCTAAGCGTACCCGTACGATCGCACGCATTGCAAATGCGCTTCTCGTCTTTTTTGTTTTTTTCTTCAAAAGAGCTTTCTCTTTACGTCGCTTTATTTTTTCGATGTTCTTCGAGCGTAAACATCCCACTGGACATACGAGGTTCTAGATACCTTCGTCCATTTTTTCCTTTTCACGTTCGCACGAAAAAAAAGGGTTTTTCGTGTAGCCCCGGGTCAAGGAAGAAAAGATCGGAGTGATCAAAATGGCCGCGTGGAGAAAATGGACGAAAGTGGCGCCTCGACGGCCAGGAGACGTACCGCTGAAGAGTCACATTTCCGAGACTGGAAATATGACCCTGCAACGTTACTAACGCTAAAATGTTTTTTTTTTTTATTTGTAAGGTCACAGACCCTTTACGATAATGCTTAATCGTGCCTGGATACAAAAAAAAAGAGCACTCCGCAGTTTTTAAAAAATCGGCACACACGCACACAGAGACACACGCCACACGTTCGTGCGCGTGTGTTATTTCGTCTCGTCACTTATTTTCATTGTCGACATGGAGAGTGTGTTATAATAAACTGCTCGAAAAACTCAAATGATCGCATACAGGATAGCACTTATTTTATACCGTATTTATGTGTGTATATATATATAGATAAATATAAATATATGTGTATATATATATATTTATATATTTATAATATTGTCGGCAAAAACAAAATCTTGACTCGAACGAAAAATCGATATTTCCCGCATCAGGATGGACGGCAGTAAAGCTTGTGAAACGTAAAAATGTTATAGCTACTATCTAAACGAAAGGAACGTAAATAATAATCGACACAAGTTCCGAGTGTTTTGGAGCAAAGTCCTGATGCGAAAATGTCCGATCGGCAAATTAAAAAATAAAACGAATATGAAATATATATGTATCAGACAAAAAAAAAATAAGAAAACGTATTTTCGTAGGCGTGACATGATAGGTTAGTTTACTCACCCGCCTCCCGAGAATTTGGTTGATCGCAGCGCTCTCTTTTAAGGTACACTCTGCCACAACTTTCGCCCTCATTTCCTTCATGTACAGCATAAACGCGTTCAAAGGCTTTTTTATGTGGGGTTTCTTTTTGTCTGCGAAATAATAAAGTTGTCAGGCATTATGATTCGTCGCTAGAAATCCGAGTCGTTGAGGTTATGTTTGATTCTTCACAGGTACGTCCCACGTGACTTTGGCTACAAATGAATGAGGTTAGGTTCGATCGACGATCGAACATAACCGTATTGATCGAAAGTTTTCTTATCAAAGCAGAATCCAATGTTGAAAGCCCTCGAGTATCGACTCTCTACGAAAATCCAGATATTTTTCCCAATCCAATTTTGATTCTCATTTCATTATTCGCAAATCGTATATTGTAGGTTATCTCGAAATTAAAATGACCAATGTCCAAAATATTTTACCAGAGTAACGTTTCTTCATGAAGACTAATTGCCATTTTTCCTAAATTTTCAATTCAGAATTCAAGTTCACTAGAATCGTCTTATAGCCAAAGTTGCGCAGACCGCTATGCAAAAATACGATTATTCAACACGTTTCTTTTCCTTCGGTCGAATGCTTGTACCTTGATTATTTTGTTGACCCGTATCCTGAGCTTTTGTGTTGTCGGAAGATAACGAAGTAGAATTTTTCTGATCTATCGTAGACCTGTGAATCCAAAAAAGAAGACAACACGAGTAAAGTTCGCAGTCCAGTAAATTGTCGCAGCGTAGAGTCTAAACAATAAAGGACAAGAACGTAGGGTGGGTTTAGATGGGATATACCGTTTCGGATGGGACTGTTTGGTCTCGTGATTCTCGCGTTTGGCCATTGGCGGAGGATAAGCCGTTCCAGAATTTTGAGAGTTGCGCAATTGCTCTCCAAGATTAGTAGCTGCGGTTGCGTCGAAGTAAGGTTGAGGGAGCCTAAGGGGATTTCTGATAAAGTGTTGCGGTCCTGACCAATTCATTTGTTGGCACATCATTTGCTGCGCTTCGACCATAGCGAGTAATTGCATGAAGTAATATTGAGTTCCGTAACCGGGTGGATTGACTCCTCTCGGTAAGTTCATATTGGACATTTGCATTAGATTGCTCATATGAAGAGCGGTGAGGATTTTCTGATCAGCCGGGGGTATACCGGTTTCTCCAGCTTTCATAGCTTCCTGGAGTATCGCCATGTTGTCCTGTACTTTGCCCTCTCGCCGCTCCTCTTCCTCTTCTTCGCTAGTTCTTACGCCATTAACAAGATTCTCTTCCAGTATAACTTCGCAATTGTCATCGCTGTTTCCATCCTTCTTAATCACCAAATTCAATGGTTCCAGACACTCGGACTCCATCGCCACCTGGGATTTTCTTTAGCGTCGTTGCGACTGACCCAAAGTAATCATGCGCTCTTCCTTAACGGAACATTCTTCCGCTGAGTGCTACGCATCGTTCGGTGCAGCTGGAACTTACCGCGGTACCGCTCAAGAGAATATTCGCAGCGGAGAGCTTCCAAGGGTTACGCAGCGAGAGGAAGATCAGTAAGTACACGTCATTTCCTATTGTGTATTGTTCACTCATCTACAAATAGCACTGTCACCTGTTTTTTTCCCCCCACTCCAATGCACTTTTACGATGCGACAAACGACAGTATACGTGCAAGTGATCGTTTCATTTTGATGGATGACAATTGCCTCGAATATGTTCCATTTCGCGTTCTTCAACCTCCCTGGGCCACCCACCCCCCTCTAGTCGGACTATCCCACCTCTTTCACCAATTTTATAGTCTCCATCGCCATGTATGCTTTGAAATGCGACATCTCACGAATCTCACGTATAGTGGCTCTCCGGTACTCATTCGCACGCACGAGCTTCGCAGTTGTACAATGATATACAAATAAATATATAACTATATACACCTATGTATATATATACACATATAGATACGTGTATGTGTACGTGTATATAAATACGTATATATAAATATATTCTTTGTCAAAAAGCGAGGCAGGTTGTCCACGAGAGCGTTTAATATACGACTTCCGGTATCTCGTTACGTACGACGCAACAATAAAAGTACGAGGAGGAATCGTTTCGTGAATTCTCGTAGCGCGAGTGTCTCTCTTTTGTGTCTACTCCGCGCGTCTCTCGTATAGCCGCGAATCACCAAGCGGGTGTTACGATTGATTATCCGAGGGTGGGGGGAGGCGTCGGGTGCACGCGGGGCCATCATTGCAATTCATGGCTCTACAACTACATCTCGCAGTGTGCCCTACCGATGTATAATTCTCGTGGGAGCATGGCGGGGGTTGGAAAGCCTGGAAGGCGACGAGGGACGAAGAGGAGGAGGGAGGGGGTGCTGCTTCGGTGGGGACGGAAAATGGCATTTTTTTTTTTGGCGGGCTATGCGGCGCTGCAGTCGCTTGTTTGAGGAAGGGTTGGGTATAGCCGGAAAAGACCGAAGGTTATATGTTTCCGGATGGTTGTCATCTTTTTCTTTCTCTCTCTATTTCTCTCTTGTAGACTTTTGTGTATACTCTGCGATTACGGTGTTGCGTAATCTTTGCGATTAAGGGTGTCGCGATTATTTCTTTGATTCTCGAGTCCTGAGCAAACGGTGTGAACGTTTGTACGTTTAGGAGAGACATCTGTCTGTTTTTCACCGATGAGATTCTCCCTCTCTAGCTCTTTCTCCCTCCTGACCGAACCCAACGGTCTCCACTCCCAGAACTTCCTGACATGACCGTTCTTCATATGCGAGTGTGTCACGATCGATTTTACAGGCTGATGTAAAGTATTGATGGACCGACTATGGATGATGGCTTCAGTTTCGGTTGGTCGACCTCACGAAAAAATTTTCAAAGATGTTGTCTTTCAAAAATGAATTACTTCGATTCATAAATGCCGTTTCTCCAGCGAGAGATCAAAACCGTTTTGGGCTCGTGTCAGGATTGACACGAGTCACGTATGTCCAGATGGTTGGTAATTTTTTTGTCCAGGATTTTCGAATTTGAGGATTTAAATTAGAAATCTGTTAAGAGGGTAATGATCAATACATAGCGAGGCGCAGACGCTCTGGAGTTCGTGCCTCGTAATTCTCTCATTCTCTTCCGGCTTTCCCCCCTCTCCCCCTCCTCCTCGGGGCTTTCAACCGTCCTTCTCTTTCTCCATTTCCATCCGATCGTCGAGTTATGTCGCGCTTCTCGCATATACCATTCGATAAGTGTTTCCAGTCTCGTCGATTCGCCGAGTTGGCGGCGAGTGTATAAACCCGAATGGAGCTACCCCCCTGCGGGATTCGTTCCAACTATATCATCATCCCCTCATCGGCGTCACTCTTCTTTATCCGTCCAAGCGAGTATACGCTTTCGCGTCTCCGGTTGGCTTCCCTTTTTCCCCCATCCAGAGTTCTCTTTCTCTCTTAATGGTTCTTCACTCGTCATCCCTTATCGACCGAGCCAGCGAACCAAAGAGGTTCGCAGGAATGACACGTTCGACGTAACGGAACTTCTTTCCGGTAGTCCATGCGAGCGAGCACGCAGACGCGACGATAAGTGACCGATCGGACAGTGATATCCAAGATTTCCTCCCTTATTGATACGCTTGGGAGATATCGATCGTTACGTCGAGGTACGCAGGTTGGATGCGAGATGGGGTTGTTGGGATGTTCATATGGAGGGGTCTTGAATAATGAGGTTCATGCTTTTGCCACGGGGAGCGCTACTACCTTGGGATTTAATCAAATTGGAATTTTTTATTGTGACGAGAATATTTGGGTTTGGGTTTGTTTGGGTTTGAAAGAATTAGAATGACTATGACAGAATCCTATAGTAGAAATGAGATTCCTACGGCAATGACAGCCATAGATCGCTATAATCTAGATTACTCCTAGATGACAGCGCTTCTAGCGGAAAAACGAGGAACCAAAGATGTGCTGCTTCACTAACGATGACACTTTCTATTACTAAAAATGGAGCTTTCAAATCTCGAAGACGGTGGTAGGAATCGAAGGGGTGTCAAAATTCACCTGTGATTGTGATCCAAGGTAGAGTGATGGTCCGCTTTCGGTGCTGAAGACACCAGCGCGTGTGATGCTAACGCGTGAGCGTGTGGACTGAGGCCTGGATGTGGTGGCATAAGACCCGTCGGCGAAAACCGGTAGAGATCACTGTTAATACCGAAAAATCATAATTTCAGTGTTTGACCGTAGACTTGATGTTGTCTGTCCTCGTTCATAAGTACAAAGGCGATTCTATAGCGATTAACGAACCTTGGTAAGCTGGAACTTGTGATGGGTAAACTCGTTGGGTATGGACTCCTGAAGCCTGCACTAGCTGGTGAGATCGGGTACATGCTCGGTGTGTGCCTGTGAATCATCAATATTTGATGTAAAAGAGAATTGACAAAAAATGAGAGACCTTAGAACCTAAAAGACGTTCAAAAGCGTTTTTAGCCAACTGAAACGACTTTCTGTGTGAACAATCACATGTTTACGTCGATTCTACTGATTTTCAGTAAATGCAATCCGAAATTGCGAAAAATTAATTGAAACATACAAAACGATGATTTATCGTCAATTCAGACCGCAGAAATCGCGATACACATAATTTGGTTACTTTTCAACGATTCTACCGACTGTTCCGAAAAATCGATTTTCACGTCGACTCTACCCATGTGCACTGATCAAAATGGCGAAAATTGCGCGGGAAGATGCAGAGCAATCGTTTATGATTCTCGGATTTCGTAAAGCGGAGGCAATTCAGCACGAGCTGAGGAAATGAAAAGAGAGAGACAATGGCCAGGGTATCCTAATCGAGGAAAGAAGATCAAATCATCCGTGGAAAATCTCGGGATGGGTCGTCCAAATAGTAAATAACAAGAAGAGGAAAGCTAAAGGTTCTCTAAGTGAGGTCTAGGGTAGGTGGGTGTACTCGGCCTAATAGACCGGAAACGAGGGCGCCTGATCGCCTCACTGACCACTCTCTCTCTCTCTCTACTCTCTTCACCACTTAATTCCAGATTTTCCGTCCAATAGAGCGACGAACGAAAAGAAAGATAAGCGAGAAAACCGGCGACCAAGTTTTCTTTTTCTTTTCACTTATACCGGCACGTTGATTTTTATCGATGAAAATACCACTCACCAGGAAGCAGCGACCTGCGTCATCTCCGGACTCAGCATCGGGTAAGGATATTGCCCTGTGGAAAACGGGTACATCGGCGCCCTCGTGAGACCTGCAAAAGAAAGTTAGAGATGCGTCTTCGAGCCACAAAACAATCCTTCAGCTTAACTCATCGATCGACTATTTTTTAATCTATTTGTTCTTTGAATATCGCATTTGAGCATCAGCCACCCCAGAACATCCGGACGTCGAAGGTAAGTTCAATTAGTATTTAAAGTAAAATAATAATATTTCTAAGTGTTAATTAATTATGAAATCAGCTGGGAGACCTAAAGAACATCCCGATAAGTGAATTTTAAAAATGTTTTGAACAATGGAAGGATCGTTTAAAGAGGTGCGTTGCAGTCGAGGGAAAATATCTTTGAAGATGATCAAAATTTGGTGTAAAAATATTAAGAAATAAAGAAGCTATGACGAAAATCCCGTTTTTTTTGGCTCCCCCCTCCCACATGGTATCAAATAAAATTCGAGTCGAAATCATATCGGTAAAAAGAACTAAAAAGCTAAAGCGACAGGAACCGGAAATGAGGAAACGTAAAGCGTTGTCATTTTCAAACCCAATCTGGTCACTATCACTGAAAAGGGTTGTGTGTACTCGTAATAGCGCATTACGCGAAAATCCATCGGTTATAACCCCCCAATATAAGTTTATCCCGCAGGGTTGTATGCGCACAAGTGCGTGTCGACGGTGTCCGGAACGATTGCAATTAAAATAACTCGCCGGTGCCACCATTCGCTTTCCAATATCAAGCACGTAATTAATACCTCTTTGGCTATCTATAAACAATTTGTATCCCGTTAACATTACGATCGTTACCCGGGGCGAAACACTCTCCCCCCTCCCACTGCCCCGATCCCACACGTATACTCAGCATTGCTCATGATTACAAATTCAATTAGATCCTATAATTACTCGTTATGAAACCCTGCCTATCCAACAAACTGTAAATTCGTCGAATAATTATGGACCGGAAGCTAAATAAAAAAAATCCGTGCGTTTGGGTTCGGTGCAATTTCGTCTCGTTCATTGACCAGTACTTCGTTTGCACTGCTATACCCATAATCATACCGATTTTACCAGACGCAGAAAAAAATCGATGTCCGACAATAAAATTAACCGTGAAAACCAAGAAATGAAAAAATCACCCCTAAGCTTATAGGGTTCATCCAAACCCCCATCCCAGTGCGTCGGGTGACTTTGCTCGAAGGACCATACGATACCAACCCTTATTCCATTGCGGCGGTGCGTAATGCAAGTGGGGTAGAAGTAAGGAACTATACGTGAGCCTTCGGCGAACGAAATAATTGGCTTCATAAGAAGCAACGAGGGGGTCCTACCGTATCGGTCTTGAGGCTGAAACTGCCTGACGAGGCCAATATTTTCTGTCTTTGTCTCTCGCATTCCCTGTCTTCCCACTTCCACCTTTTTAGAACTATACACTTTATATATGTAATTTATTATACAGGGTGGACGGAAAATTGTCGTTCGGAGGTAAAATGTAGATGCCTCGTATTAAGGGGTATGCAAATTCCCTGTTTTAAATATTACGTTTTATGACTTGAACATTTTTAACTGCTGCACTCGAACAACAATTTAGTTCTTGCGACTGAATTTCGTTCAATACCATAAGAACAATTATTTAATTGTCACAAAAAAAATCCAGAAATTACGAAAAAATTGATGTTTCAATTATAGATTCTAAACTACTAAAAATTGCTGAACCTACAATGGATTTAGACAACCCTCGATATAAGACGTCTAAATTTTACTTTTGGACGTGATTTTTCCTGCCACAGTGTATATAATTTATATATAAGTTGAATCGGTGGTGGTGAACGGCTTCCACTAGCTTTTTGTGTTAAGCTTTCTCCTGCAGCACTTTTTCTTCTCAGCACGCATACAGTACCCTACGGGCAAAATTGAGGAGCCCTCTGAGGCACGCGTGGTTTTGTGCGATCGAGCCACTCGACGCTCTACCCTTCTCACCGAAATAATAATTAATGGCGCGTATATAGATGACTACGAAAACCGCGCTTTTCATCAACACGTTCTACCCACGAAAGTACGAGTGCGCGGGTGTGTCTGTCTTTTTTGAGTACGTGTACGACTACGCGTACACACAAGACTGGTGAGAAATTCCGTTGAGACGAGAGAGAAAATTGGAGGCCACAATTTCTTGCAAATTGGTCGTGAAAGCTTTCAGTGAAATTCTGGTATACCTCGAGATAATAATCAGAGTGAAACTTCTCGTAGCATTTGAGATGTGATAATGTGGGTAAGACGAAGGTAGAGATTCATGATGTAGGGATTGATTTAATGATTGAATGTTGCTATGATATTGGTGTGGTAACTTGGGCCAACCTTGGTACGGTTGGTCCATTGGATCTACGCCAACAGTTGGCTCAGTATCGATAACCGATACTGTCTCTACATTGGCTGAATGCTGGATGTTGGGGTTTGGAAAGAAGATTGGCTGACAAATAGAACCGTCGTTTCAACGTGGAGTCAACATTGGTTACTCAATGCTGAAACGACTAGCTAATACCGGACCAAATAGGCAAGCCAGTACCAAGTCAGACATTGGCTCCATTGTTCACACTGGCTATGTTTTCATGGACAATGTTGGGTATTTGAACATTCACGCAACAATTGGATATTTTCTCCACTACTTGGCCAAGTCTCTGCCGATTGTCCACAAACGATTAACTATTGGGATTTTCTCGCGAATACAATGGTGTTACTCTTAACAAATCTACCATCCAATAAAAAACAGCATCACAAATCTTTGGCCAAGATTTTTCCAAAACGCGCTCGTATCTGTTTTCCACGGTGGGGAGTTTGTTTGGGTTTGTATACATGCACGTATACAACGTATCAAGAGTTCGTAATTGATAATAGCGCAGTTTTAGAGTTAAGGGTTAGGGGGTTCGTTCTATGTAAATCTGGAAGGAAATGAAGCAGAGGCACCTGTCGGTTGGACAGCATCTGCACACCACCAATGAGAGTGGAATATGAGGAAAGGGGAGGCAGTGATGTGCCTTAAGAGGGATGAGCAAGAGGACTGGGGGTGTATCCAAACTATGTACAGCCGAAAGGAATAGCGATAGAGAGAATAAGAGAGGGAGAGAGAGAGATAGTGGAACGTGGAGAAATCGACGAGCAAGCGGGGAGTTTAGGGGGCCACGGATTAAGGGGTGGCCCGGAGGTTCGTAATATCCTGGCAAGTTCGCAGCGGTTCCGTCATGTGTGCTTAATCACTTTCCAGTCGACTCGGCAGTCTGCAACCCCATTATCGGCGTCTCACCACCCGGAAAATTACTCTTTTATTCCCGAACAAGCCTCGGAGATCCCGTACTGTACGATAGTTTTCAGAGAGATTGAGAGACCAAGCAAAAGGGAGTCTATTGTATATATGTATTGGGAATAAGAAAGAGGAGGGAAGAAAAAGGACGACGGAATGAGGGAAAGAGGAAGAGATCGAAGAAGTACATAAACGACGTTTATTGGCGAAATCCTACCACAGACTTTTCCTGCTCCAACCATTTTTTCAGTTCTTGTCTTTCTGTATTTTATTACTGCTGTTGTCAATCGTTCGGTTATCAACCCAAGCTTTCTTCGCCGAAAATTTTTTTACCGTTGTTGGTGTAGATGTGGAAATTGGTTTTAGAGAGATCTTTTCATAGGCTTGGCTAGACTGCATTGGAAAATGTGTTCAGACGCAGATTGGATTTGGAGAATTGTCTCAGTACCCAATGCCCTTCGAGTCATGATTCTACAAACTCTTCGTTCACACCATTTACCAGCAGAACTCGTAATTCTGAAGTCGGTATTGAATTTCATTGTTATCATTTTTCTAATTGAAGAAAATTCTTGGAGATATTGCGGAAAAGAAATTTCTCGTAGATATTGCTGGAACGGCGTCTCCTTTTCTCGTGAGATAATGTCGTGTTAATCAGTCTATAGATACCGTATTGGCTTCGGTACGGCGCGCCCATTTACTCCAGACCCCGGTAGATCTGCATGCTCTATCATTCCCCGATGTTGCTGCTTCAACCATTAGTTCACTAGATATTTTATACGAGAGGGCCAGAGAGATAGAAAGAGATAGTGTTAATGCTCGGTCGCGCACACCCGCGCTATAGACACCCGATAAAGGATTGACGCGCCAACATCAATGTTCTCGTACGCGATAATTGCATTAGTCGCGGGGTGTACACGTTTTCCTGCTCACCTCCCGCTCGACCGGAACGATTCGCTGACGAGAGTACTTCTTTTTTTTTTTCATCCAAGTACGGACCATTTTCTATCCTACGATATATTCCCTGCATGCATCTCGATATACATATGCTTATGCATATTATATGCACTCGCTCATCTTGTGCACATTCTCATGAATTTTCCTATGATATAGCTCGTCCCGAGAAGATTAGTAAATACTGGATTTCCGCTATTAAAAATATCGTCAATTCTGAGCAGTCACCCCGAGGTCAAAATTAATCCAAACGCAATTTTTCATGATTATCTTGTTTGGGTTTGTTTGGATTTATTTGAATATTATTTGGATTAAATTTACGTTTCGTGATTATTGTTTCTACCCGAAAAATGGATTCTCTCCAGAAAAAAGCATTTTGCGAATCGCCTAGTCCAGAAATATTGTATAATAAATAATATTAATTAAATACATTTAATTAATATTATTTATTAAATATGATATATTATTATATATTTATTTATTTATTATTAAAATATATTTATTATACATTATTATTTATGAAATTCAATAAAGTTTAATTTAAAACTTTCAACGAAAATGTCGAGTTCTAAAACCTCCAGGGCTCAAAGCTCTTTCAACCGTCAGAAACGGTTTTGCAATAATCCATGATAATGATCGTCACTCACATCGTAGCTATACAGCGTTTCCTTGTTCTCTAGAAGGAACAATGTGAACTTTTACCGTAAACGAACGAAAGCGAACATTCGACGGTTTTCAATTTTCGCACGAGCGTACACCGAGCGTTGCTCCGCCTTTTTTATTTCGGCGTTTACCGCGAACACGTATGTCGAATGTGTTTGTTACGGGGTTGGCGCGAACCCATACGCGCTCTACGTACGGTTAGAGGCGATAACGAATTGATAGGACGCGGGAGGGAACACGGCGCGCGCACAGTTCTAGTTGGTAGCACGTTGTACCGATCTAACCCACACGCGACGTACAAATAGTGATATATCGTAAACACGATAATTGCATTAGCCGATCGTCGAGCTCGTTTATACCGTTGCCGTCCATGGGGGAAAAAAAAAACAGTGCCGTATCAATTCCTTACCAACCCAACCCACCCTCTCTACCAACGCGATAATAATCATCGCGGATTCTTAGGTATGGAATATTGAATCGTTGAATCACACGGTATTAATAGTAACGTTGGAATTATCGAATTCTAATACTCAAAAAACTCCACTTTGAATATCACTTATATTATTTTTAATATATTTGACATTATTTGATATTAATTAATATTATTTAATTTAGTATTATATAACATTATTCATTTAATGTAATGTTAGATAATGTTATTTTTAAAAATTATTTTATATTTTTTATATAAAGAACATAAATAATAATAACATTATTCTTTTATGTTATTTATATAAATAATGAACCTTTAACAATAAGTTTTCCACTTTATATTCACACAATGTTAAATGAATTTAATATTTATCATAAAAAATAAATTGTTTCATCTTAATGGCAACTTCCTTAACTGGTTTCTCGCTCGAATTTTTGTTATTTTATTTGATTTGAAAAAGTAAGGAATGCGATCACGAACATTGGGACCTAAGCTTTTCAAGCCTGTTAATGCTGCGGTTAAAGACGAGAAGAACGCGTATGCTCGTTATACCGGAGATCGGTGGCACGCCCTCCACCAGAAAATTGTTCGGAACTAACAATTATGATACATGTTAATTACATACACGTTCGTATAGCTCCCGCGTACTCACACACACAAATACATGATTCGTAAACGTATAGACGCAGAGAACTTTTGCTACTCATTATTTGCATTCGGTATGGTATTTAACTGACCTAGCCAGGTGGAACTAGTTGCCCTGTAATTGTACGAGGAAAGGAGTGCCGCGAGGGGAAGAGAGACTCCATTTCTTTCTCTATCTATTTCTGCATGCCCATTTTCGTTCTCGTTTCACTTGGTGGCAGATTTGCCATTTATGCTGAACGGCTCAAGTATGGGATCAACCCCTGAATTGTTATTAATTTTGAAAGGCAGCCAATCAGGCGCGCCGGTTAAACGGGCTTTGCCTCGAAATAATTATTATATTTAGACGTTTAGTGTCATATCGCAGGTCCGTGTCGATGTATTTTTATACCTTGAAGACAAATCCATCATTTAATTCGCATCGAACTCTACATTTCTAGGGAAAAATGTCGAAAAAATATTCTAGAAAGGTTTTTCGCATTTTCCCAGTCTAATTTTGCACTTTCGCCGAAATTTCGGGCATATTCGTAATCAGCAGAAAATTTCCGATGAAACAGACCCTTTTAAGAGTTTAAAAACGGAAAAAAATTTTTTTCGTCTTCCCTGGCCACTTTTCCAGAATCTCAGAAATCACGATATTTCAAAAGGTCGTAGAGCAGGCTTCTCCTATGCGATGGAGATTTATTTGGTGTGTTTGGAAAAGGTTTTTGCCTGACTTAAATAATGGCGTTGGAATTATATCGATATCTCGCATAGTTTCCCCGGGAAAGCCATTTGAAAAATGGCAAAAAAAGAGGCAAAGGGGTATGTATGGAAAAATTGGCAAAAATCGATGGTCCAACTTTGAAATTCTGCCAAAAATCGA
>JAPYZJ010003908.1:0-16064 GCA_030522765.1 Ophioninae sp. B BG-2022a | reverse complement strand
AAAAATCGATTGATTATTAATCGAACACTCATTTATTCGAGAACTAATTTTTCTTCTTTTTTTTTCATTTTCAAAACTTCGTTAAACCTGTTTTTTTTTGGTGTTTTTTTTTGTTAACTTCGAAATGGCCAAATATGTAAAACGATTATAATGGCGAAACGACAGAATTTTGAAATATCGAAATAATGAAGATTTTATTATTCAAATTTTATCCTTAGACTTTAAAAATCGATTGATTATTAATCGAACACTCATTTATTCGAGAACTAATTTTTCTTCTTTTTTTTTCATTTTCAAAACTTCGTTAAACCTGTTTTTTTTTTGGTGTTTTTTTTTTGTTAACTTCAAAACGGCCAAATATGTAGAACGACTATAATGGCGAAACGACAGAATTCTGAAATCTCGAAATAACGAAGATTTCATTATTCAAATTTTATCTTTCGACTTTTGAAAAATCAATTGATTATTGATCGAATCATCATTTATTCGAGAATTCGGTTTACTTTTTCTTTTTTTTTTTTCATTTTCAAAACTTCGTTAAGCTTGTTTTTTTAGTGATTTTTATCTTTATGAAAAGTTTGATAGCTTTCATCTCTAAATTGGTTTTTTACGTCTCTAAAATTTACGATTTTGAATGAACCGATTATTGTGCAATTTTTATCACACTTTTTGCACATCTGGAATGATCGACTGAACTGGAATGATTGAAAAATTTTGATTTTCTCTATTTATATTTTTTATAATTATTATTTTTTACTTTTTATTTTTTCATGTACATTAAAAATTCTAGTTCTGTCGGTTTCTAGTGAAATATCGAACCATAAAATTCAGTTTTTGGGTTTTGGATAACTCATTATTTTTTTAATTTCCCTGCAACAAGATTTTTATTTAATTTGCTTCGACGTACTAAAATAGTGTTTTATCCCTATAGAAGACCCTTAAAAGTGGCTCATTTCATTGATGACGAAACATTTCTTTCTACGAAGAAAAAATCGATCGATCCTCTCATCAGGCTTTTTTATCGTTTCATCCCATCCCCCTTCGCCCTTATTTTCTTACAACAGTCAACTGACGATCGCGGAATATTGGGTGTGTTGCCGGCGTTTGCTGAAAGAAAAAAAAAAAAAAAAAAAAAAAAAAAAAAAAAAAAAAAAAAAAAAAAAAAAAAAAAAAAAAAAAAAAAAAAAAATAATAAAACTGCTTTGGAAAAGACACCGAGGAACGTGATTTTTCTTCGTTCGCTGCACATTTTGTTTATCCATAATTGTTTTTTTTTTTCAAAAGAATTAAGCTACTGTGAAAAATTATCAAAAAATTTGCATGAACAAAAAAGCAGAAATTGAGTAGAGTTTAATAAATATATATAATATATTTATTTAAAATATATTCGTTATCATTCTTATTATTTACTGTTTATTAAATATGTATATTGTTTATTATTCATCAAATATGTTGAATAATTATTAATAGCTTCCAATCCTATTTTTCATTGAAAATAGATTTTTTCAAGTCAACTTGATTTTTTTAGTCTTCACAGTAGCCAAACCCAAACAAACCCAATCGATCCATCGTCTCATTAGTTTCATCGAATTATTAATCGATTTTTGGAAATTCATTTTTTATTGTCTCTCTACTATTATTTGCAATATTTATCCCTTTTTATGGATAATATTCAGCTTGCAATTTTTGCAAACATTATTATTATTATTGTAATTTTTTTTAAGATTGGACATTTTTATTTCAACGTTACAAAATTACAATATTTTTTTACAAAAAAACAAAATTACGAAAAAAAATACGATTATTACAATGATGGGTGTTATCGTTATCACGATCGAGGTTGTCTTTTCCAAAGCGACGAAAACACTCGTTCCTCGCATCCCGTAACTTTTGTTTTAATCTTTTTACAGGATTCACTGGAGGACGTTGGTTCATCGAGCGATCAATGTCCCGAGAATCGATCGTTTCAGGAAAAATAGAAGGGGAGGGGGTGGGGGGTTAAAACGGAGAGGAGAAAATAAAAAAAAATGAAGAAAAAATTAAAAAAAAAGGGAAAAATAAAAAAACGAGGAAAAAATAAAAAAAATGAGGAAAAAATAAAAAAACGAGGAAAAAATTTTAAAAAATCGAGGAAAAAATGAAAAAAGCGAAGAAAAATATAAAAAAAACGAGGAAATAGAGGTGAATGACGAGAATGAAGGAGAAAGGACACGAAACGAGCGTGAATGAAGCGATACAAAAATCGGGATCGAAAACCGTGGAAAGACGGCGGGGAAAAAAAAATTCGGAGGAAATTCGATAAAACTTGAATTCTATTATTTTTTATTTTTATTTAATCGATATTGTCAAATTAAAAGAGGACGGTTGAAAATGGTGGAAAAAAGATGGGATTGAAAATGGTTCGATCGAATTCACGATGATTTCCGAAGAAATTGTCGTTTTTGAAATTTATTTGTTTATTTATTTATTGGGAACGTTCTTCAACAGGATATTCGCGAGGAACGAGTTTTCGTTGTTGATTTATTGTTTTGTTTTTTTTTTTTTGGTTAATTTTTTTGTATTTTTGGATTCTCGAGATTGAGAAACGACCACGAGGTCGGATGGGCTTACCTTGCTGCCCCTCTCGTTGAATATGATCTCTACATCGAGTATTGGTCCGAATTGCTGGAACAGGAAACACGTGAGTTACCGTCGTGTCTTCGATTTTTCATTTTTATTTCTTTATTCAATATACAATTTTTCGGTTCGTAATAATTTTATTTTTTCTTTGCGTTATTTAATAATTAATGTGCATTTTTATTTTATAAAACTTTTCGCTTGGAGTGGAAAAATCAACTGACAAATAAAAAGCTTTCGCGATCAAGGAAAAAAAATTCAATGATGATTAAAATTATGAAATTGTTAAAATTGAACCAACAAATAAATAAAAAATAAATTAACGAAGAAACGAAAATAATGAAATTAAATTCAAACCCAAACGCGACTGAATAATAAATGAATAAATAATTAAATAAATAAACAAAAAAAATGAAATTCAATTCAAACCCAAACGTGACTGAATAATAAATGAATAAAAAAATAAATAAACAAACCAACAAATATAATGAAATAAAATTCCAACCCAAACGCGACTGAATAATAAATAAATAAATAAAGTAATAAGTAAATGCACGATTGAACAAACGGAGAAAAACAAAAAAGGTTTATTCCGAGCGATGCAAATATGCCATAGGAATAAAAATAAGGGTATGAATAAATGAATAATAAACGGTAGGGGTCGTGACTCACCCCGAACATCGCCCTCAAATCGGGATCCCGGAATCTGAAGGGTATATTGCTGACGTGGAGCCGCTTGGGTTGTCCCTTGAGATCGGTGCCTTGGGTGGCCGCGGTCGCGGGTGTCGTCGCGCCCGAGGTGACTGGTACCAGGGCCGTGCTCTCCCCGACGCCCTCGGGACTCGTCTCGTTCCCGACCGTCGTTGGAGGGGCCTGTTGACCGGCGTTTCCGCCGGCTGCGGCCGCCGCCGCGGCAGCAGCCACCGCCGCCTGAAACACTTCCGACTGTACGGTCGAAAACGAAAAAAAAAACAAACAACGAGATAAACAAAAAAATTTTGCGAACGCGATTCGTAAATTCAACTATCGCAGCACCAATTCTTTTGTCCCTGTGTCAAAGAGAATCGAAAAAGAAAAACAAGCTTTCGAAAACGTTATGATAAAAAAAAATTTTTTTTTTGTTAATTCATAAAAAATTCAGTGAAAAAAAGTTTTGTTTTTAATCAATAATTAATTTACAAAAATAGAACGTGAATGTTTTTTTTTCTTTCTATTAATTGAATAATTTGTTAGTAATAAGGGGTTTTTCGAATTAATTAAGGACTTTGTAACATTTTTTAAATAAATGATTAATTATAAGGGATTTTTTAATAACAAAATTTAAAGTAACGAAAATGAGTAAAGTTCTTTGAAAAAGGTTATAATAGACGAACATTTCTTAACTAATTGTAGAAGAATTCATTACAAAAAAGTGTTTTTTTTTCTTCAATAATTAATTAAACAGTAATCGCAAATATTTTCTTCTTAATGTTAATTAAAAAAGAATTTATTACCAATAGACTTTATTTTTTAAATCAATTAAAGAGAAAGTTGATTTTTTTCTTTCAAGACGAATTGATGAAAATAAAGTTATTCTTTAATCAAGTAAAGAAATTGTCGAAAAAGTTGTAAATACGCCTGCATGTGAATACAGAATAGAAGATAGTGAGTCATAATGAGAATGTGTAGGATGTAGAAAAAAAAAAGAAAAAAATCATTTACGAATCAAAGGGAGACAATAAAAATAAATTTCCAAAAAAAAAAGCTTAGAGTAAACAAATAGTAAAAAAAAAATTAAAACATCGTCGAAAAAAGAAAAAAATATGAGAACGGTACGAAAGCCATGACGAGAATACGAAAGGTGTGAATGAAAAAAAATCATGAACTAGGAATGGAACGCAATAAAAGTAAATAAATAAAAACGAAACGGAAGTCAACTGGAACATGTGACAACGACTACGATCGTGAAATGAAAGGTATGTGTCCAAAGGGATTGATACGACTGCTGGAGCGAAAAAGGGAGCGAATTTACGATACAGTTTCCCAGTGGTCTGATCGAACAAGGGGCTGTACCACTGCCACTCTATACGTGAACGATTCAACAGTGGAAAATCCACGTAATACTCAATGGTCAGACATATCGCGGCGCATCGCTGGTTTCACCATATTTTATAGTTTGTTTCAAAAATAATCTATTTCGCGAATCTACAGGTTGATCAAAAAATAATCGCGATAGGAAACTTTGGATTCGTCTTGGATTCCATCCGTGAAAATAAGTGGATTTAGCGGCTTAAATCACTGCGACGAAAAAAAAAGGTTACTGGATTCACTCGAGTGAACTTAATACAAAAAAAAATCACTATTGGGAATAAAAACGATGGATTTACTTGCGCGAATCAATTACGATGAGCAAACGGGTAATCACTTGTCTCGTGTAAATCCAAGTAACAGAGAAAGCAGTGGATTTATCGACGCAAATCACTGCCATTAACGAGAATATAATGGATTTGCGCTCGTTAATTAAATCCGGAAAATAGAAAAGTGGATTTATTCACGTGAATCACTCCGGGGAACAAAGAGATAATGGATTTACCGCCATAAATCATTTCAATGAGAAGAAAATTACTGGATTTACGAGCGTGAATCGTCATAGCATGAAAATCAGTGGATTTACTCGTGTCTATCGTTCCGATGGATAAAAAGGCTGATGGATTTACAATCACGAATCACTGCGATTGGATTCACCGGCGATTAAGAGATACCATACTGGATTTACCTTCGCGAAAAATAGCGATAAAATTGTAAGACAGCTTTACGAAATCGGGCGAATCGCTGGGACCAAATCGAAGTGGATTTATCCACTCTTCACGGCGAATCCATTACGAAAAAAAAATCGGAATGGATTCTGCCACTCAATACTGTACATAAAAAACAAGTCGATGTAATTTGCTCGTCAGAAACGCGATTTTGAGCCGTTATAAACCCTCCGACTCTTCGGGAATCACAGTAACGAGTTAAATCCATGGATTTACTCGTCCAAATCACGTTGTAGAGACCGAATAAAAAATAAATTCGGTTACCGCATAAACCAGTGGATCAACAAAATGGAAAATTGATGGATTTCGTCGCGAAAATCGTAATTTAATCACCAAAGAGAGATGAAAAATGAAGTGGATTTACGGGGAGAAAAAAAATCGTAGGAGCGTCGGGAAAAAGAAAAGTGGATTTACTCACGATGGCCTGTTGATCAACCCCGTTGGGCGGTGGTGGCGGACTGAAACTTGCATTGGCGGGTGCCCCAGGTGCGCCCGCTTGATGTGACGCACCGGATCCGGTTGGTACCTGGGGACCGCCGGGAGGCTGTTGCTGTTGTGCAACGCTGTTATCCTCCTTGGCTTGTGAAGGCGGGGGCGGTTTGACCTCACCGGCACCACCGGTCGCCCCGACGACACCGGTAACGCCGTTCACCGGCGGTGGAAATACACCCCCACCGTAAGGCGCAGCCATTCCTGTCTGCACCATGTGCTGCGACAAGCCGAGAACAAGACACAAAAACAACCTTATTTTCCATCCGCTTGGATCATCTATTCTCCCCATCTCTCTCTGCCGTCTTCATTGACGGCGATTAATAGTCACGATGGTTTTTCTCGCTTCCTACTTTAATAATAATAATAAAACGAAAAGTTGATCATCCGAAGAAAAATAGGTTTTTCACCGCAAAAAAATCAACATTTTTCTTCTCACGATCCACTTTAGCGTTTTTAAACAATTTTTACACCGTCACATTTGTTTTTATTTTAACAAAGCAAATGTTTCGTTATATTTTATTTTCCATCACGATCGTAAAGAAAAACATTTTTTTTCTCTGCAACAAATTTTTGAAAAAAACATTTTTCGTGTACGAATAATGGGGAATAAAATATTACGGGAGATTCACTTTGTTGAACGAAAACGAATGTAACGGCGTAGAATTTTTGTTTATATATAATACGAATTGAGGATTATTTATTGTGTAATAAATATTTGTTGTAAACGTAATATTTTCGAAACGAGTTAATGAATTGTTATGAAATTTTAACCACACATTTATTACACCTGTAACAACCGGCTGAACTGGAATAATTAACAAATTTTTATTTTCCCTTTTTTTTAACAAAAAATAGTTTTAAAAAAACATCAATCTTTTTTCATTCTTTTTTACACCATCGTTTTGTTATTTTTGCACGTACATTAAAAATTCGAGTTTAGTCGGTTGCTAGTTATATATCAAACCTGAAGAATAAAAAATTCAGTTTTGGGTTAGGCATTTTCGTAATTTCAACAGCAGGTTATGAATATGTTTCAAGCCATTATTTATTAATCCTAAAAAATCCTGCATTGATAACCCTATTCACAAGCTCAAAAAAAAAATTAATTTAAAAAAAAAATCGCTTTTTTTCGAGCCCTCGAAGTAGAATCCTGCCTCAAAACGGAATAATAATAACAAGGAATGTATAAATTCGAAATCAGTCTCCAGATAAGCTAGACGGTGTCGGAGATACCGGAGGTCGCTACGTGTAAAGAGTAACTCGTTCGGACTTAATAGACCCACTATTTCGAGCAGTCAACGTTACGGGGGGTGAGATATCAAAGCAGGGAGAAAGGGAGAGAGAAAGAGACCGAGAGGGGGACGAGGAGTGACTGTACGTTCAATGGCCAATGATACAGTCATTGGTCAAGCAAAGCTCCTACCCGTCTAAATTACGAGCACGTATAAGGCCATTCCTCGGATGGAAACTGAACCCAGCACTTTTCAGCCGCATTCCATTTTCTCTCTCGCTCGGCTCGATTTAACAGAGAATTCTTTTCATTCAAATATTCACCCCCTCCCTCTGCTCCTCCCAACATTAATTAATACATTATCAATTTTTTTATTCAACTCAATAAAAAACCAAATTTTATTAATATTACCGCCCCCTCCCTCAAGAACCTTCGTTGAAATCGAGTTGATTTCAATTTTTCGAAATGTGGGTCAATCGTTTTTTCGAAATGTGGGTCACGTTTTTTTCAAATTGTTGTATTTCGGTCAATATGCATTTTTTGTTTTTTTTTTGTAGAGACGTTTTCTTTAGTGAATTATCCATATTTTATGGGCCTGAATTTTTTTTTGAGAAAAACGAATATTAAAAAAATTAAATGGAAAAAAATTATGAAAATTTTAAAAAAAAAAAAAAAAAAACAACGAAAATTAAAAGCGAAAAACTGAGTAAAAAAAAGACTGTTTATTATCTTGAGGATAATATTTAATTTTAATTAATTAATTAATTCAATTATTCCTAGAATTACTAAAATTACTATAATACACTATAATTACATATATATAATTAACTATAATTTCTATAAGAATTATTACTATAATCAATTATACTTCAATTTATTAAAAGTCATTTCGTACGAAATAATAACCAAAAAGTAGCACATATTTGACCTCTGTGATAAGTTGGAGATAAGGAAGAACAGTGGCGGTTTCGAGATTTCGGGTTAGGTTAGAAGAGGTTGCCCGCCCTATGAATCGCTAATTACGCTTTAAATTGTTAATCAAACGATCCGTGGGCGACCTCTCGGGTGCATAATCTCCAGTTTCCTTCGGGTGCGTGCGCCCCTCGCGAGAGATATATTGACTCTTGAATATTACGCCAAGTACACACGTAAACATATATTATCACTGTCAGCGTCACTCCCACCCGGAGAGCCATAAAATTATCATTTCGGTCATCCGTTCGAGGGCATGAAGGGATAAACAAAAACGAGGGAGGGGGGGGGGGGGTACTTCCACGTTGATTAGTGTACCTTGTTTCGCCAAGAGGAGAAAATGATAACGAATAAGTGTCTTATCAATGAGTCTTGTACTTGCCGACGTTTTGATAATATGATTCATTGATAATGACTATTCATGACCGGTTGATTAGAACGATCGTTATTCTCTCCTTTGCAACTACGAAACATAATAAATCTCAGCGAAAAGGAAAACGGATAAAAAAAAGGGTAAATTTCATAAAATTAAATTTGAGAGATAAAGTTGAGTTTGAGTCGAAACGATTTTTTTATTTCGAGCCAAATCTCGAATAAAATAGTTCGAGAATTGAACAGGAAATGAGTGAAATTTTCTGGAGCGATAGTGTCATTGTAATAATTGTCTTTATTATTGCTCGTTGAATTGAAGATCGATTTTATTGATACTGTAATTATTATAATAATTGTATACGCGAAAGCAATGAATATAGGGATTATTATCGTTGAACAATATCATGGGAATCGATATCATTGAATTATTCGAATTGTTATTATATGTGTAATAGTAGAAACAATAATGATAGTTATAAAAAATCTAGTACGAAAAAATAGTCTTGTTATTTTTTAATTATTTTTTTTAATTATTTTGCAACGATTTATTATTGCATTTACATTTTTTATTATTTGAAAAGATTACTACTAAAAGTGATTTATTATTTTTATTTTTTAAATTATTAAGTTATCATTATTATTATTTTTTTTATTGAGAATATTTATGGATATTCATTACTGATAATTTCGAAGTTTGATTCGTTCAATTTACTGAATTTGAATCTTACATTTTTTTTATTGCTTCAGATATCGAATATCGGAGAAAAAAATTCGTTTCTAATCATTGGCACAGATCTATATAATTGGTCGATGAAAAACAAAAGATGTAGGCTAATACAATAAAAAGTTAAAAAAAAAGTAGTTTCGTTCTCACTCACAAATACAATTGTCAACAACTTTGGAAACCTTTTAGCGACAATTTCCTGTCAAAATTATATATGATTATGATTATTAAATATGATAATAATAATCATAATAATTTATAATTTATCGTTGATAAAGTCAGTGAACGAATATTTATCCAGTGCCACGCTAGCAACAATTTTGCAACAGAAGGTTCGCTCTCGCTACCGGGACGATCCAATTAACCGAAAATTAATTGTAATTGGCAAGCGGGAGAGCTGTAAAAGCGTCATTTGAAACACGATTATTACGCGAGGAGAAGCGTGGAAACTTGGCGAGTGTCAATTATAAAAGCAGCTTGAGAGGGAGCCCGGAGTTGCGATCTGAATATAAAAATTCTCGTTTTCTCGAACGACAGGAAAACATTTCGAACCTTCAAAAAAAAAAATTTTTTTTTCTGTTTTCTACGGGTTTTATTGGATGCAGCTTCTCGTCGAGGATCGTTTATTTTTAGTCGTTTTTTTTCTTGGTATGTACGAGATTTATCTGGAGAGTCGAGAAAAATATATCGAGCTCGAATTATCGAGGCGTGTAGTAAAATCGAAGACTTTCTGCAGGGAAACGAAGAAAGGGAAATAAATAAACTTGGGAGTACAGTGAAATCTCGTTTTTTAACAGCAGGGAGGAAAAATAACTAGGAATGGTAAAAAAATAGTAATTTTTGCGAGTGGGGAAAAATAACTGGGAATGGTGAAAAAATGGTCATTTTTTTCAATGGGAAAAAGGAACTGGGAATGGTGAAAAA
Source organism: Ophioninae sp. B BG-2022a (assembly GCA_030522765.1). Taxonomy (NCBI): domain Eukaryota; kingdom Metazoa; phylum Arthropoda; class Insecta; order Hymenoptera; family Ichneumonidae; species Ophioninae sp. B BG-2022a. The sequence continues at coordinate 5,938 of JAPYZJ010003908.1, read as the reverse complement.
ATGGTAATTTTTCCCAGTGGGAAAGAGTCACTAGGAATGGTAAAAAAATGGTATTTTTCCCCAGTGGGGAAAAATAACTGGGCATGGTGAAAAAATGGTCGTTTTTCCCTGTGGGAAAAATAACTGGGAATGGTAACAATGGTAATTTTCCCCAGTGGGGAAAAATAACTGGAAATTGTGAAAATGGTACTTTTCCCCAGTGGAAAAAAATCACTGGGAATTGTAAAAACAGTAAATTTCCCCAGTGGCCAAAAATCACTGGGAACTGTAAAAACAATAAATTTCCCCAGTGGGAAAAAAAACTGGGAACGGTAAGAAAATGTAAATTATCTCCAGTGACGAAAAAAAAAAAAAACAAAGAATGCACAGTATTGCAAACGTCAATATACACTTAATTCTGGTAAAAAAAAATAGTAACAGTAAATAGTAAAAAAAAACAAAAATGGTAATTACCCAATTTTGGAAAAAAAATTGGGAATGCACAGTATTACAAAAATTGAATATACCCATGATATCACCATTTAGTATATCCCTAAAGAGCGTTCAAGCCCACATATCTCTGGTTTCAAATCCAACTTTTTCAGAATTTCCCCAAAATGTCAGAAAATTGGGATTTCACTGTGAATCAGTGCAGCAACACTCGAAGTGGAAAAATAGTGTAGCTTTTGCCATAAGAAAAAATAAAAAAATAAAAAAATAAAAAATAAATAAAAATTCTAGACTACGCGTTACACGTTACTTTTTATTGTCTTATCCGGAGTCACCATCCAGCGTGGTGGCCACCAGTGTTATTGCCACTCTGTGACGTTGGCTTTCGTGACGAGGGAAGAAAAAAAAACTGTTGGGCGGAGGAAGAGGAAAGAATGAGAGAGAGAGAGAGAGAGAGAGAGAGAGAGAACAGAAGAATGACACGGGGAACGTGGACGATTGTCCCCTCGCGCTTCACCGAGTAAAACGCGATTTATGCGTGGCCTGTTCGAGCTAGCAAACGTACAGTGTGAGCGTCAGAAAACATTTCGAATAATACAAACATTAGTTCGTAAGCGAGCATGTATTTTTTTGTTTATTTTTCATACGCAATATTTCGATTACCAATTGATTTACGGAGATATTTGACGAAAAGTGGGGCAATATGGACCACCTGTATTGAAATTCCTTCAGTAGTCAATCCTGATCGGTTGAACGACCGTGGAAACTCTTTTGATGCTCGTACAAAGCCGATAAGAGGAGAGTGGGGCAAAATGGACCACCCAGCCAAAACTGAAAAACCGATATAAAATAGAATATCTCATCTATTTAATTAATCTAATACGCTTGAAATGTCACACATATTTTTATTTAATTTGTTCGTGATAAATTTTTGGAAAAATATATTAATATATCCACTTTAAAGTTTCTTTTAACAACCAAAATAAATCACAGCATCCGTAATGTTTTTCCCTAAAAAAAAAGCGTTGCTTTGTTCGAACGATTCCATATTACCCCACAAGCGCAAATTCGACAGAATTAATCGCGGCAATTAATTTTTTTTCCAGGGGTCCATATTGCCCCACGGTGACTTTAAGACACCAGCATAACTCGAAGAGTTTCATTTTACAGCTGTCCATTCCGTGGCAACTCAGGGACCCCCATATACGAAGGACCATTTTCTGTATATTTTATAGGGGTCCATATTGCCCCACATGAACGTAAAAACGAGGGGATTGATCGAGAAAACGCAGGAAAAAATGGACTTTGCTTTCCTACACCCTCGCTATCCATATTTTCATATTCAATAAGCCTCAACCATCACAGACTCACGTGTATCCTACACTGAGAAACGATGAATTATTAGAACTGAATAATTGATTGACCAACCGGAAACGCGCGTGTGTTATCAACCTGTCATGCAGGGAATAAGCCAGGAAAAACGTTCGAGATATCTTTGACCCGATAACGAGAGAAAATGACCTCGAAATTGCCACCTGACGTTTCGTCTTGTGTTTGGGTTAGCCATTTTGGATTTCGTGAATTTCTTTTTTAGATTTTTTATTTTATTTCGTATTTGAAGTTTAGGCTTTGTTTCGTATCTTGATATACGTCTCTTTTCGTTATCCAGACTCAGATGAATTTCCAGCTCGGTTAAACGGCCTAATTCGTATTAATGATGAACGAGGCCAATGACGACGAGTCGAAAGCGAACCCGAATTACCGAGATGAGAAAACTCTCGAGGCTTCTCGTATGTCCTCTTCCATTTCAACATCCATTGTTGAATAAAAAAAATAACAAAAAATTATCGATGGGATAATTAAAAGGGTAATTAAAGTCAGAAAACTTATCGAATCTCGAAATTATATTTGTTGAAATTTGGTTATTAATCAACGAAAAATAATCTTGGAATATAATTACGTAATTAATAATAAAATTATATTTTATTATTGTTTTATTATTAAATTATATTATTATATATTATTATTATTTATTATATATATATATTATCATTTACTATATATTATTATTATTATTTTATTATTAAATTATATTTATATATTTAATTAATAAAAATATATGAATAATAATTTAAAAAATCGGGAACAAAATAATAAAAAAGAAATCATTTTCGTTACATTTCGAAACTTCAGCATCGTCGTAAGTAAATAATTACCTCAATTGGATTAATTAAAATTCGAAACTTTTCGATCGGTCCTAAAATGGAGACAGGATTAATCACTTTTCATAATTATCGTTATCAGAGGTAAATTTGAGTTAATCAACATTGTATTTAAAAGCCATCCGGCTTGACGTCCATTCAGGCTCCTGCTTTACGTAGCTCGACCAACGGAGCGAGACGAATATAAGTGAGCGACGCGTGTGGTGTTTCTAAAATCGTTTCGATTCAAATCAACGACTCTGAGCCTCTCTGTCATTTTTATCTCGTTTCTTCTTCTCTCTCTCTCTGTCACACAGACACTTGGAAGGATAAAAATTCTACGGTCTTCGGCTCTTTACTAGGTACGGCAGAATCGTGTCCGAGAAATCTTTCTCCATTCTAATCACGAGTTGAATTCTCAATCAGTGACTTCCTTGGGCTTCGATATGCGGAGCTCTTGGTCGAGAAAATTCTCGAAGGAATTTAACCCCCTATAAAAAATTGCAAAAAAAATGTTTAAAAAAATTCTACAGTCTATTTTCAACCTTTTTTTGCAAGACTGCATAAATTATTTTCCAATCGGTTCATTTTTTATAACAAAAAAAAAATTATTGAAAAAAAATTCGGAAAAAATGACTTTTATTACAAAAATTCGTTTAACTGTCTTAATTTTTGGCTGAAAAAAAAAATCATTTGATATACCTGAAAGATCAACCGTCTTGCTTCACTTTACCTTTAATGACGTTCAGAAGAATTTTAATTTAATTATTTAATCAAGTATGAATTATTTTTTTGTTTCAAGACTTTAATACGTTGAGATACAGAATTTTTATAATATTGTGAAGCTAATCAACCGTTTTACTTTACTTTCAATGACGTTCAGAAGAATTTTTAAAAATTAATTTAATTTTAATTTAATATTAATTTAATTAATTTTAATTTAATTAATTAATTAAGTATGAACGATTTTTTCGTTTCAAGACTTTAATACGTTGAGAGACAGGATTTTCTTAATATTGTGAAGCTAATCAACCGTTTTACTTTACTTTACTTTTAATGACGTTCAGAAGAATTATTTTTAATTAATTTAATTTTAATTTAATATTAATTTAATTAATTTTAATTTAATTAATTAATTAAGTATGAACGATTTTTTCGTTTCAAGACTTCAATACGTTGGGAGACAGGATTTTCATAATATTGTGAAGCAAAAGTTGAGAGGTATTTCTCAGGGGGTCAAAGGGATCCGTCGAGCGATTTCAAAGTGTAGGCACACGTATAAACACAAACAGACCCAAACAATGTTCGACGATCGGTCGTGTTCCCGAAGCGCTCAGTGTCCACGGGTACAACGTTGGCTGTCGTATAAGTGGTGGCTTACAAGTTTGTACGGGGGACGTGTGTACACAAAGGGTCGCTCGAGGGAAGCCTTATCGAAAAGCTCGTGGACACTTCTCCGTCGTGTGAAAAAAAAAAAACTAAAAAAAGAGAGAAAAAAAAAAGCAGCGATCCCTTTGTAATTTTATACCACGAGTCAATCGTTTGGGCGATACCAAAGAGGGGAGAAAAGAGTTGCACCGATTGATAACCAGTGAGTGCGTTTGGAATTTCGAAAATTTCGAAACAAAACAAAAAATCTACTCTGATGAAAAAAAAAAAAAAACGATTTTTTCAATCAGCTTGTGAAGCTAATGAGAGCATGGTGGGGCAAAATGGACCACAGCGAAAATCTAAGAAAGATAAATAAATATTCGTAATTTTCAATTTTGCAATGAAAAAATTATTACAATCGGTGGTGAAAGAATTGTAACGTTTTATATTATTATTACTTGTGTAGGTTTCAATTATTATAACAGTTGTAATAATTGAGCAATGTTGTGAAAATATTTAATATATTTGTGTACATATTTACTAATTTATATTTAGTAAATATTTTAGTACACAAATAGTATAATTTACTCATTTATATTTAGTTAATTTATCAACGATATTATTTTACTTTCATCACGGAAATTATCAATTTTTAATTATTGTTTCGATAAGAAGAATTATTCCAACGAAAAATGTTGTATTAATTACTAACAATATGATTTTTATCATATCACGATAAAAATCAATTAAACCGAATAATAACCAATTGATAATTAATTCGATAAAATAAATCACACTTTTGTAAAAAAAAATGCTTGATTTTACAACGCTACTATCCCATTATCAAAAATTCTTAAAAAATGAAAAAACAAAGAAATATTTCTTTTTAATTGCAGCGATAAATAACAAATATACCAGTATCTTTTAACAAGGGAAAAACAGTAAATTCATGTCAAAAATCTTTCGTTTTTTCGATTCAGTATTGAACCCGGTTGATCGGAGGATGAAAAATGGACGAATAAAAGAAAAAAGGAAAACATAGAGAAATACGATATTCATCGACGAGGGGGATGATCTACGAACGAGGCGGAAGGAAAATGAGGACGAACTTGTGGAATATCGAGCGAAAGTAATTTAGCGAAACCGCAGACGAGGCGTCGAGAGTTTCGACAAAAAAAAAAAAAAAGGAAAAAGTAAAAATAAAAATAGTTAAGCTAGTTAGGGAAGAGAGAAGAAAAAAGAAAAATGTTCTCGTCCGCGTCTCTTTCGACCTTTTCCCATCGTAAATACACACAGGCGAACATTTCTCCTTTACTCTCTTCGCTCGGGATTGTCCTCATTGCCGGCTGGTCGCGAGACTCTTTTTTTCTCTCTCTCTCCCAGACAACGCGGATAATGAGAAAACTTGGATGGATTTTCCATTCTGTGAATCAACGAGGTCGCCAAGCTCGACTTGGGTCGAATTGCACCCTCCAAAATCCCCATGAATATTTAACGGAGCTTCCCGCGCGTGCCATTTTTTTTTAACAAAGTACAGGAACAAATACAAAATAAACAAAAAAAAAAAAAAGAACACAGAAAAATGGCCAAATTTAATGAGGGCGAGGTTTCGACCCCTATCGAGCTGAAATTTTGCACGGACTTGCCTTTTGACATTTTAAGGGAACCCCTAAATGGATTTTTTGCTGCGCGCAATAGTTTTCGAGATATTAATTTTTATTTTTCAACAAGTTTTCATTTATTTCCGAAAAGCTCCCCGCACCGATCGAGCTGAAATTTTGAAGAGACCTTGGTTTTTATCTTCTGAGAGAACCCCTAAAAGAATTTTCGGCGACGCGCCATAGTTCTCGAGATATTAATATTTATTTTTGAAAATTTTTTCGTCAAATTCCGAAAAGCTCCCTGCGCCGATCGAGCTGAAATTTTGAAGAGACCTT
>JAPYZJ010003907.1:0-14956 GCA_030522765.1 Ophioninae sp. B BG-2022a | reverse complement strand
AAAATTGACAAACGATGCAATTAAACGTTATGTCAAAGAAGCCCCACTAGCGGGGTTACTTTGACACCAAATATATAATTTTTTTTAGGTACATAGCGACGGTCTTTTGGCCCTCTGTTGATATAAAACTTGTAGCTAAGAGATCAATTGTTCTGATTAGATTCATTAACCTTGATTTCAGGACATAAAAAAAAAGATAACATGCATAAACCTTCCAAACTATGTCAAAGTAGCCCCGATTTACGGTATATTTGTAGGAAGAAATTCGAGCGATGAAAAAAACTAATGATTTTCATTGTGATCTATGATCCATAAATAATAATCCATCCAAGTAGGAACCCTGGTTATCACGGGTTGACACGGATGGTCTCGCTGCTGTCGATCTTCACTTATTATTTTCGCTATTAGTGCAATAATTTGATTTGTTATTATCCTGCTCTTGAAAAAACGGGTACGCGCTTACGACGTTAATTTCCGTTTTACGATAACTATTTTCCATGAATTTGCTATTTTGCTCTCAACTAATAGGAGAACACTAGCTAGTTATGGTATGAAATAATAAGCGAGGTAATGAATTCAATGGGTTTTTTCCCTGCTCTCCTTTCTTCCTTCACCGTGCTACCCTGAACTGCTTAAAACACGGAAGAAACGCGCGTTACGGTCTAGAATTAGCATTTGCCGCGATGCGAGAGCTTCCTCCCTTCCTCGAGTTTCCTTCTTGCTCGCGACACGAAACGTTGATACACGTGTATTGTACGAACCGTATGCACGCTTCGCACATACTTTTCCTGTCTTTCAGACGCACGCGGCCGAGCACCGGGTAATGGGATTTAAAAATGATGCTCCGGGACTCGATGAATGTTGATGAAGAAACGCGATCGCTAGAAACGAGAAACGAAGATACGCAACGGATTTTTCTACTAGTACTTGTTTTATATATTTGAAAAAAAAGAACATATTTTCGTGGACTAATGATACCGCTACTCTCCGAGTTCGAGGAAACAAAAATATTAGACCTCAATGATATTATTAACCTCGTCTGCTCGTGAGGTGAACCAGAATTTTTCCACCATGAAAAGGTGGAAATCCCTTTTTTTCTACTGGGATTCATTTGTTCCCTGGGTTATTGCGAGATTTAAGGGCAACCTGTCACGTGTATCTTGATGGAAAATATAAGCTAAGGAGACGCATAGTGGTTCGGAATCTTCGTTTATTTATACGTAAATCGACTTTTCCTCATTTTCCAGGGACGTAAAGGTACCTCTTCGTTTTAAGGGGTTACATCTAGTCAGCGGCCGAAAAACGGCGTTTTTTTTGTTTTTTGGGAAAATGATTGCCGTTTTCGAACTGTTTTTTTTCATAGTAAAAGGTATATCTTTCATTATGTTCCATAATTTTTTTATTGTTAAAAAGTCACAAATATAGCAGATATAATAGATATCCCGGATCGATGTTGAAAAAGCCCTTCCGCTATGGACCACTGTAACTTTTTCACGGATCATCTGGAATCGAAAAACCAAATGAATTAAGTTTTTGTATCGTATCATCTAGTTTTTAATCGAAGGATTTGGAAAATTATCAATTTTTGAAAAAATGGTGGGTGATCGAAAGTGCAAGTCTAAATTTCGGTCGAAAAATCACTTCATTTTCCTTGATATAAAAAAAAAGTCGGTATGTATCGAAGAAAAAACTGCTGATATAAAAAAAAGTATGCCAAACTTCAAGTAAATCGGTTCACTCGCTTTTTAGATATCGTGGTCATTGATTTTGAAAAACCTGTTTTGAGAAAAACACGGATAAAATCCGAAGTCGGCTCGTGCGGCCCACAGAATGTAAGCAGTAGAAGTGGCCGTAGCTCTCTTCAATTTGAACAGATCGACCAAAAATTTTCATATAAAATTTTTGAAATGTCATACTTTAAGAATCCTTTAAAAACGAAAAGTCAATTTTTTGGAAAATTCTGACTAGATGTAGTCAAACCCCTTAAACCGTTCCGGAAACTCTTAAACCGCGCAAACTTGCCCCGTACGACAAAAATATTCACGAGTCTCGACGAAATTGTACCATCTTGAAAATCCCTATAAAAAACCCAAACAAACACAAACAAAAATACTCATGAGTCTGGAAGAATTCGTACGATCTTGAAAATCCTAATAAAAATCCAAACAAAAATACTTATGAGTCTCGACAGACTTGTACTATCTTGAAAATCCCAATAAGTACGAATAATTACCAAGTTTCCGTTTGTTTCGATTTTTTGTTTTTATAAATGTCAAGAAAAAGCTCGTTTTATACACGTACACTGAAAGACGGATCTGCGTTTTTTTTTGCGCAGGAGAAGACGAACGCGGTGAAGGCACTAGCGAGAGCGCAGTGCGAGGCTGCTGCCCAGCTGCAGCGGCAGCATCAGCTGCAGCAGCAACAGCAGACCGGACGGGGTGTCGTCGCGACGTTGCACCGAGGTGGACCAAAGATCGGCAATTTGACGGCGTCGCATTCAACAACGACGCTGCAGCAGCATCCGCGGAGCGCGTCCGCTGCTTATCAACAGCAGCAGCCGCATCAGCAGCAGTTGCAGCAGCAACACAATTTGCAGCAGCAACACAATCACAATCATCAGCATCATCGACACGTACAAATGTCGCCGCCACTGCTGCTCTCCTCGCCGAGCGGTTTGGCCGGGACCCATAATCACGCGACTTCCGGTGGGACCGGAAGTCACCCGACGAACCATCGAATACTAGCGACACCCCCGACCACGCCCGGTGATCGTTCACCACCCAGTCCTACCAACAACAAACACAACAGGTCCCAATCGCATTTGCAAAGAGACGCTAGCGGTAGCGTTAGCCCGGGTTTGCCTCCGGCTACCCTCGACCTCAGTAGTGCAGCGACGACCAACAGCCCTCACGAGCTCTCCACTCTCGTCTGAAGATCTAACGAAAAAAAAGTCAGATCACCCGGAGAATCTCGATCAGAAGAAATACACGTCCCGTGTATTTCTGTCTTTTCAAAACCCCAAAAAATTGGCGACGAGCTCTCCATTTGGCCGCTAGACGGCGCACTTACGAATTCTGCAATTTTGACTTTTATATAAGTCGTATCGCATTGCATATTCTCACTCAACGATTTGTCGAATCCGGCAGCGATCTTGCGATATTTCAAAGATTGCCATCGCGGTGACCAATGGCCCACATCCTTGTCCATTACGACGGAAATCATAGATTTTTTATAAACTTTCATAAATCGTTGTTTGTTTATGGGGATTTGTAAAATCAGACCTTTTTACGGCTCTTGTATTCTTTATACCCAAAAAGGACATTTTTGGATTCGAAAGTTTGTCGTTCTGGGGTTACAGAGGCTACCGACTGAAACCTTAATTCCGCCCATTGCTCTTGTACTCCTCCGTCAGCGTTACTATACTCATTTTTTATACTTCCTCCCAGCGAGTTTACACTTGTTCTGTTGGTAATAAAACCTGCAATTCATTTTTCGAGTTTGCTCGAGATTACGAAGGACGTCGGTTTGGAAAAACAACCTTCGATCGTGGATTCTCAAGGTTACAAAAATCGAAAGGCGAATAATTCATTCCCATCGACGAAAAGTATGATCTGAAAATTGGTCTACGTCGCGTGACAGCTGTTGTATCGATTTCAAGTTGCTCCTAATCTGATACTCTGAGGATAAAGAAAACTGTCGTCGCGAGACGTCTAGGAGAAAACTTCTAGCAGCAGTTTCCCAATCGGAAGTGGACCTTCTAGATTGGTTGGAAAGCCGATTAAAGCGATGCTAAATTCGTTCGACCAGCGATAATCCGGTTGCCTGCTTTCCACCCCTCTAATTGACTCTTCGGGTGGAGTAAAGGCGGAGTACCATTCCAATTCGAATGAAACAGCTTGATCGATGTTGATAGATCGGCTCGACGCAAAACCCACAGAAATTCTCTTCGTAGATCACCTTATAGACATACGAGTAACATTGACGCAGTTTCTGAGTATCGGGAATGAAGAACGATCTAAAATACCCCATTTGGATCGGGAGCACGTCTTGCCATTTATTTCTCTCTTCCTCTCTCGTTCGATTCCTTGCGCATTCTCGTTTATTGCCTAATTGGGCAAACCATCTAGTCCTAGATCGGTCTCGGTTCAAAAATATTGTTGTTTTCCTCTTGTTCTTCTCCGTCTTCGTCGAAACGCTCGATCTCTAAGCAAATGTAAAGACGGGATCGCGAAACCATGAGAGAATTTGTTGTCCGATGAGGAATCAAGTCCAGCTATCGTGACTATCGTTTTACCGATCGAATTAACGTTTACTCTCGTCACTATCCAATCGCTGATTATTGAAAATAAATGCCGAATGGAAAGGTTGCGTTACAGGGTGGAAAAAAAAGTGAGCGTGATGCTTCGTGGATTAGCTATGTCGATAAGCTTGCCTAGCGTATGGATTCTGGACCACGTGTGGTCTTCGATAATTTCACTGACGCATTAATTAAACGCTATTTATTCAAGCGTGCCGAATCGCCAATCGCAAATCAGTTCGATTCCCTTATTTTCGGACCGCCTGTCGTAACACGAAAATGAAGTGAGCAAAGCTCTCACAAACGAAAACGAGCACTCTCAGCTACTTCGAAAAAAGAGTGTTTTTCCTGTATCTTTTTTTTTCTATGCAACACGTTCACTGATGCGATCCGTGATTCGTTCGCAAATAACGTAGTATAATCGTTGAAAAAAAGTCGAAGTGTAACGAGAGTCGCCCAATTCTGGTGACAAAAGTATCCGAGGCTATGAGTATCGAATCTCGTAATGATAATTGTTGATTTTATTTCGCACCATCAAGATATCGAGAGACTTTCGCCCCAAAGTTCCCCACGAGTGAACTTTCTTTGTAAATAGAAATCAAATTCGATCGAGCTACGATCGTTACGGTTATACTCACCGAAATGCAAGTTCATACACATCCGTCGTTACGTACGTACATATATATGTGGATAAATGTATATATGCATGTATGGTATGGAGACGTTATGCGAAACTGGGCAGGGTAATGAACATGTGAAAATATTGTAAATTAAATAATAACTGTTGTAACGATGAAAACGACGATATTATAAAGTATTTTGTTTTCCTACGGACTTTGTAATTACTATGGCGACGAGAAAATGTAGAGTTGCGCAAATAGTTTATTATACCGTAGAAAAGTAAAATATTCGGTCCACGCATAATGCAGATATAGTACAAAAGTGTTTTAGCTTTATGTACTGGAAACTTGAAACAAAAAAGTAAAGAAAAGAAAAACAAATAATGTCCATAAGAAACAGCTGTTGTTAGTACTCGACGTGTATCTAATTTTATGACGAAAATAAATTATTTCCAACTTCTAAGTGTGGTGATCTGTTCGTACATAGTGAGCAACGAAAATATTGCTATACTACAATATGTGTCTATAATCCGATTTTTCCAAATTAAGCTTAACCCGTAATGGTCACACCTTCTATACGCCACGTAATGGTCGTATGGGGTATAGTGGACCCCACGCCAAAAACTTGTTGCAATTTGGGTCTACTTGATTTATTGACGCAAATCTTATACGAGTATTCTATTTCATATGTTTTTCAAGTAATACAATCGTTTTTTCTTTCGTTTAAACATTTTTATATGGCGAAAAAACAATCAGAGAAAAAGAACAAAAAACCCTAATTTTCATTGAAAAATTCGTATACATTTTGATTTTTACGATATGGCAAAAAACCTACGTTATGTTACTTTTGAAGCAGTATATTTTCAAGAAAAAATATAATTTTCATGTTCAGCAATATTTGCTACCTGCAACTATTTGCTACGCCATTTTGACCATCGCCACCGATTAAATAGTTCGTGAGTAGGTTCAGACAACAACACGTGACAACACAAGTTCGATTCTCAATGACATATCCCTACAAAATTTGCTTGGCGTCCACTGGACCCCGGGTGACCATTACGGGTTAAAAAAATAATTTTGTTTTTTTTTTACCTATGCATTAAGATTACAATTCTTTTTCAATTTCTAATTATATTTGCAATTTTTGTGTTTCGAAAATAATGGGACACGAAATTTAATTTTTAAATTCCTTTAATTTTAATTCTTTTAAATTTTCTTTTTGAATTCCTTTAATTTTAATTGTTTTATTTATATTCATTAAATTTGTTTAAACTCCAATATTAATATTTGATGGCACAGGTCTTCTGATTTTGCGCATTTAGCCTTGATGGCATTTTTTTAATGATTTTTTGCCACCCATAGGTTAATCAAATCCATGGAACATTCAAGGGTGAAACGACACCAAGTAAAATATTCCGTAACGAAATCCGATCGCGCAACATGAATCGAAACGTGGTAGTAGGAAAAACTAAATACATTTTTTGTTTTATGAAACATGTGACTTTATTGAGTGTTGAACTGACCATAATTCATCTATTTGTTGCATCCACGCAATATTTGCACTTATATTTACATACCATTGGGCGTTCTCATTTATTTATACAACTGGTAAAAAATACGTTTTTCAATATATATTCGAGAAATACGTTGGACCTAAAACGTAACGCTTTTGGCTTTCATTCGTATGTCATAGGATACGTATTTACAACCATGTAGCTGTATATACGTATGCATACTTTCATACCAGTAAATTCATAGCTATAGTCTCAACGTATGATCTGTACACTCCACACGTGCAGATATCCATTCACAATGGTAAATCTTGTTAAAATCCCTACGTATCATCGACATTACGATCTCGCGTCGTTTATGGTCGCTGGTACTCGTACCTCCAGCCCGTCCAATTCCTTAGTCATTATTATCTGGCAGCCCAGTCTGGATCTGCAATGACGAAGGTTTTTTCTTATCATTTGTTACATAAATGAATAATTCACTCGGTTCCCATAAACACGGGTCTTTCTTGTTTCGAAACGATCCTTGTTGATGCTAAGATATTCTTTCATCATTTCGTGAACGCGGGATATTGTAATACTCACGTATCTGACAAATCGTATGCTAGATCTAACATATCCAATTCCTCATCGGTGGGCTTGTCGGGAAGCGAATCATAATCGTTTTTCGATAAAATCAAGTGGCAAGTACTGCAAGTCAGCGTGCCCTCGCACGCACCTGAATACATACCAAAATAGAGGAACGGTTGTAATATCGATAGGAATGAAATTTAAGAAAAACTTCTAAGAAAACACGTTTTCAACGTGTCCAACGGTTTTCACAAATAGCTACGTGTGTAATACGTACCATATCCGTCCAAGTCGATCTCGTTGTTCACCACGATATCTAGTAAACTGTCTCCCACTTTGCCCTTGGCCTCGATTCGCTCTCCACACGCTCTGACAAAAGTGACTTTTACTCTGGAAAACAGAATAGCCCAAAATCATGGCTAATCTTGAGATAAGGAGAAAAAGCTTTGTTGCGTGGAAATGAAATGATGTCAATAGTGATTGATCCACTGATATATGGATTCATAACCGTGCGGTGGTTCGAAGATAATCTATCTGCACTCGGCAAACAGATAACAAACGTAGGAATCATTTTGGGAATATCAATATTTTTACATTGAATAACTTTGCACTGATTTATTAGTTAGTTTGTTTCTGAACCGGTACATCCGGGAATTGGAACTCCCAACCCCAGCCTCCTAATCGAGGAGAAATATAAGTACGCATGTAACGTGCTCCTCGCAAATCCAAAAGAAAGCGCATGATGACTGTTAATCCCTGTTAATGGCTATTTAATTTCTCTATGTCCGCAGCTGGGATATCATTCCAGAAGTGTTGCAGATAGGAAAGACAGTTTCAGATGTGAGGTGGAGAAAAATTGAATAAAATATGCAGGCAAAAGGAAAGTATTTCGTACGATGAATCAGATGTAGGGCTATTTGAACGTTGATGTTAATTACAAAAACATATGAGGCTACGTACTAATTTGGAATTTTTAAACTAAATAAACCCAAACCAAAAATTGATGTAAAGACCATATTTAACGGTTTTACCCAGGCGGCATCCGCTCATGAACCTCTTAGGGTTTTATTTATTTTTTTATGGAACAATTTTTAATGTAGCTATTATTTGAGTAATATAATGAAGGCTAAGTGTCGCTTGGACCGAGCAGTCATGAGAGTGAGAGGGATGGCTGATTTCCTGATAGCTACTGACTTCTGAAACCGGCACTCAATTTAATATTGATAATAGTTTTGTCTTTTTTTGTTGGAAATATGATTTCATTAGAAGAAAATTTGGCAGCGTTTTTAACTTGATGGGCAAAATTAAGAGGAGTAAAAAAAGATTTTATTGCATCTTGACAATGCAAACTTTAACGTCACTGTCATGTAACAAAATTAACAACCATGCAAGCATACATCCAATCAGAGTGAACTTGGCAATAACTTTTTAATACTCGATTAACTTTTTACCAATCAAAACGATTGACACAAAGTCACGTGTGACTCAAAGTCAAGCGTGAATAAATAGTTCCACAAGAAACGTCATACACGATAATAGAAGTTATTTGGCCTAAAATGGAACTCGTAATGCGCAAATTAAAAAGTAAGTCGGATCGGTGGGCGCTAGAGAAGTCGAAATAAAAAAAATGAAAAATCAAATTTTGGAGTTCTTGGACATTGATGAAAACTCACCGAATTCTTATCACTTACTCTTGTTTATCGTGCTGCGGTTGACTCGTAGAGGCTAGTCTGACGTGAGTAAAACGCTTGTCTAGACTGCCGTTAGCAGGCGATTTAAATAGAGGCGAACGACTTACAAAATTCGACAAGTTTTTTAATTTGCGCACGAATGCCATCATGAAAGTCTGTCGGTCGGGCAGCACGAATTATTTTTTTTAACGTTATCACCCAAATACGAAACGTCTTCGATTCCTCGAGGTTCGAGGTTTGATCACATTTGACTCGAAAACTTTTCTACTTCCAATATCATGGAGGAATAGTGAATCCCCGGCCGTTTGTGATAAAAAATGAGATTAAAAGAGAATGGGTAATTTTGTAAATATCAGCGATCTTGCGATAACGAGCGACTGACGATAAAGACCACGATGAACTGATGCACTGATACGCGTTGGGAGTTTAGGAGTTGGAATTTCACATTCGCTTCCACACTGCAGAGACCATAGATTTACATGGAACAACGGCGCCCGTGTAACGTTTGGCGCAGAAAATGTAGTTCTCGTTTTCGGCTGCAGGGTGCGCGGCGTTATATCCGTGTGCCGCACACATGCAGCGCGCCGGCTGTTCCCCCCTCTGCTGGTTTCTCACTCACGCCTATGGGCAAGGCTCAGTAACTCTTTCTCGCTCCCTCTTGCACAGACCTATGCTCAGAACTTGGGAGGGGATTGCACACTGGAGTTCCGTGGATCGAATACCGATGTTTCAAAATTAAAGGCAAAACTGATTCATTGTTCGTGCCATAGATATTTATTAAACGCACGTTAAAGAAATAATATTACTACAAATGCTCTATATACAGCAAAATTAAAAAGCTTAAAAATATAGTTTGTATCAGGATTCCGAATACCCCGGCCACGAGAAAACCTGTAGGTGTGAGTGAGAACACACCATTTCTTTATGCCATAATTCCACTGGGCAGAGCGAGAACGCACTCTTACCCCGCGCATAGTTAGACGACTTGTTGCGAGAGAGCGCGCGCTATAACCCCATCGTCAATGTGTTTGTTCACACTTATGTACAACAGCGCGACATCGGATGGGGTAGCAACTAAACTAACCCCACGAAACTCTGCCAAGCGCGCCCATAAGCGCCGTTGTGCGCCGTTCTTCCATGTACATCTATGTTCTCTGACACTGATCACTAACGGCAGCGACACGACTGCCATCCGTGGCGGCTTCGCGAATCACGACACGCGGCAGTTTCATACGAAGGAAGTCGAAACGGACGAATATCCCAACTACGAAAAAAAAATCATACGTTTTTCAACCTTGAAAATCAACGTAGAATTAATCGTAATCTGAAAAAGATTGCAAAGTACCGAACGATTCGAAAGTCGATATGGAAGACGACGACAATGTACTTTTCGTAAGAGGAACAACAAAAGTATGAAGCACATGTATACGTTACGTTTTCCTCAAAGATTAAGGTTATAAACGTCGTTGTTTTGCGTTCATGATTTCTTGATTCAGTTACGAATTATTATCGTAACCATGATTTTTGGATGAATCGATACTTATAATCGAAAGAACAAACAATCCTGCCCTGCTAACGGTGGTCTGAATATCCGCACATCTATCCTCAGTTTTTGAAGATAATTATCCTATTCAAAAATTCATTGGCCTTTTGTTTAGAACGGAAGTTCTCCAGCCTCTGATGACGTTTGGGACGACACAGCCTTGATCAAAGCGTACGACAAAGCTGTTAGTTTGGCCAAAGAAGAAGTAGCCAAGCGAATTGGAATAGGGAACCAAGAACCTAAAAACGTTCGAAATTCAAAGACTCATAAAAAATGTAATGCTGAACACGCGCGACGGGTTGGTTTCCAACTATTTTATCTTTACCAATTTTCGTATAAATTTAATCCGAACAGACTTGTCACTGACAAAAACTATTTTGTTAAGTGGATGGAAGGCGCGCCTTGCAAAGCAGTTTATTCAAACGACGGCGAAATCTACGAAGCAATCATCAGTGAGATTAATGAAAAAGCAGGAATTTGCAGGGTCACATTCGTCGGTACTAATAAGATTTATCAAGGGCTTATCCATATGTCATGTAAAAATTAGGTTCCAGTAGCATTGTTGAAAGATTGTTTGCCAAAATGCTTTGCTTTTTTTTCAAGGATACGGCAATACTGAAATAGTCAAATTGTCGGACCTACTCAAATCTGATGGATGGAAAAGCCAAGTGGATCAGATGCGTGATCTTGAGGAGGACAATGAAAGTCCGGAAACTTCTCAAGAGACAAATTTAGGCTTTGATTCTGTGCAAGGCAGAAGATCGATGGGTGAGCGCATGGATATTGAGGGCGAGCCTCCGAAACTTCCAAAACACATTTTCCAATCTGGATCGTCTTTCGGTTCATCTTACGGTATTATGCCACCAGCGCCGCCACTGCCTCCACAGTTAATGTCCAAGTAAGCAAAATCAGTTGGAAATGAAAGTCGCATAACTATTTATGATTACCTTATTTTGCCCAAACTGCTGCCATCCCTGGAAAAATTCATATTTTATTTTGACTTTCGCGGTGCTTGCGTTATTAAATACGTATTTGAAAAGTCTTTGCTTTCTTATGGAATTTTTTTGATTTATGAAATAATAAGAAAATATTGGACACATTCCTAATTTGCATTCTTAAACATTCTAGTCCATTGAATACATTTCGTTTCCATCAAACTAAAATCAAGATACAGCAACCTATACTACCTATACAAAAAATTATAATTGTTCTCTATCATCAGCACGTTGAATTGACTTTTCAAATAATTTCCTTTGTAACGTCCTAATTCGAAAATCATTCAGACACTTGCATTCTTTGAACGATTACAAAGAAGATGAAAAGCTACTTTGACCTAACAAGTGGTAACTTGTCTTTTCACTAGGCTTCCCGACAACGATGCGGACGCTTTGTCGAGTATGTTGATGTCCTGGTACATAAGCGGTTTTCATACAGGTAGGGTTGATCTATTTTTCTTCTCCAACCGTATTTGGCTCAATTTCGCCATGCAGACAGGTCGTACAATTTTTTCGTTCTATATTTCACAGGATATTATCACGGTATTAAGCAGGCTCGACATTCGGAGGAAAAACGAAAAAAGTGATACGAGAAATATCTATTAAGGCCATTTTCAAGATAAATCTCATACGCATCATCATTTTATTTGTACGAAAAACAAACCGAGTTACAGTTTCAAACACAATTTAAGTTTCGTTTAGCAAAAAAAAAAACTAAAAAGTTATTCATCTTTTCTGGCTTTCCCGTTCGAGCAATTTTGTTCGGGCGTTTTTTTCGCATTGTCTTTCGCATTGTATTATCAGTTCAGACGTGCTAAAGGGGCACTCCCAACGTTTTCTTCCACTCATCGTATTTTCCCTTGAGTTGATTAGCGGTGCATAAAATGTTGTCCGTAGCCTCGGCCAGTAAGGAGCAGTCCTCGATCGAGCTCGCCTTGCTCTGCCATTCGTTTATATTCGTCGCCATACCATTCTCCAATTTAGCCCATATAGGTCGCATCTGTATCATCCAGGCTTCTTTGCAAAGACGTTTGAGGTCGGCACTCGAGTAACCCCTCGTTCTCTCCACCACGTTCGTGAACGCTTTCGTATTGTGGAGCCTTTCCGCGGTGTATATCTTCAATATTTTTCGCCGCACGGCCTCGTTCGGAACATCGACCTGAACGTGATTCTCCAAGCGTCTCAGCAACGCAGAATCCAAATTCCTATGGACATTGTCGACGAGAGAATATTCCTGATGGCTTTTACTTCTCCAGAAACAAAAGTTTCAACTTTTAACATTAGGAACATCATTTAAAATTTGCCACGAGAGCATGGCATGACGTCATCCTGGTAGACATTTTTTCCCCCATTTTTCCAAAAAAAACTTCCAGTTTCTCCCTAAATTCGTCGGATTTTCTCAGTGAATTGAGACTTTTCGGAGAAGTCCGGGGAAAAAATATTCCCACATTTCTCCGAAATTTCCCAAATTTCTCCGCATTTCAAACTATCTTTATTTCCAAATTCCTTCAAATTTTTTATTTCATTCCCAATATTTCGTGTGTTTTTGAATTTTCTTTTATACTATAAACTTCCAAATACTTTTTGGGTCACCGCCCTTCTAAACTAAATCAAGGAATTAGCATTCACAGTTTGATCGAAAGTAAGGAAAAATGGGTATTTTTCGCAACAAACTCATTTTCCGAGTTTCTATAACTTCTCCGAAATACTTCCAATAAGGCATTTAAGAAGGCTAGGAAATAATGGGAAAGTCTCGTAAATAAAATAAGAAAATCGGAATAATGCAGGGAAAAGAGAAATATTGGGGAAAATCGGCCTATTTCGAGATTAATATTTCTCATTTTTTCCCCGATTTTCTCTTAATTCGGGGAAAGCGGAGGAAATATGAGAAATTGGGGAAAAGACTTCTATCAGGGCAGTGACGTAAAAATTTTGGTTTTCATCACAAAATCATTGTAAGTCATAGGATACGGAAAATCTTTGGAGTTTTCCGCAAGTAAGTTACCACGGAGCGTTCGTAGCAGCCAATAGAATAACGTGAGAATCATCAACGGATTTAAGGCCGTCAAGCCTCGAGAGAAGCTCAGCTCTGAAACGTCTTGCTGGCTCGGATCTGTCGGAACAGGAAGCGCCATCACCCGCTGCAATCCAGTCGATTTCGTCGATGAAAATAATTGACGGTGCATGATAATTGGCCAGTTCGAATAATATCTGATCCGAAAACGACACGTATTTTAATCGACATCAGCCATTACTCCGTCCATACGGTTAATTCGTCTAATGTTTCAAGTAATCGATTTGCTTTTACTTACACGCACGTATTTTTCCGAATCACCTCGCCACTTGCTTACCAGGGAACTTGCCGTTATATTAAAAAACGTGAAATCACACTCAGTCGCGACTGATTTTGCCAGCATCGTTTTACCTGGTCGTTAACACATACTCCGATAGTTTCTAACGAATGACAATCATGATCATCGATGTTCAGGGACGAATTTTGCAACAAATAATTGTGGGCATTTCCGCACGATCTTTTTACAATTATATTTTATCAAATTTTTTTATACTGGAGAGTTTATGGAGAATTTTACGAATCAACTAATTTTTTTACGAGCTGCATTCTTTTTTGCTGGAATGATTTCCAACCTTTCAAGGTATGAATTTTCAATCGCTGAGATACGTCACTCGAATTGGTGGCTAATAAACTGAATAACAATTTTGATGATTTTTTACTTTTCAATAAATATCGAACTTCTAAATAAATACAAAATTCATATTCTGATTTTACCCTTTTAAACGTTGATTTCCCAAAAACGTTGAAACACGTAATTCTTCATTTTCAATCAAAAAGCTAATTACAAAATTTCACGAGTGAACTTAAGAAATGTCGGTTTTTTAGACAAATTTACAGTGCCTGTTTTAGTTTTATAAAAGAATAATTTCGCGATATTATTTTGTAATGGTCAAAAAAGAAAAGCTCTTCGCTCGGTGCTGATGGGTCAGTTTTTTATGTGTATAGATAAGATCTTTTCAATTTTATTATTGTTTAATAGCTTTCAACCTAATTCTAAAAAATAGGAAAAGCGCTGACCTGTACCCGGTGGGCCATAAAGTAGAATACCCTTCCAAGGAGTGAACAATTCTGTAAACAATTCTGGGTATTTGGTCGGAAAAACGACCGCCTCTTTCAACAATTCTTTGCAATCTTCCAAACCGTGTATATCGTCCCAATGAACGTTCAAATTCGACATTACAATTTCCTGTCGAAATAGAAAACCATTTCTTATAAATAATTGATAAGAAAGGAGATGGATCAAAATTGCCCCACGTCCTATAACCAAGTGACATATCTCAAAGAAAAAAATAAAAAATGTATAAAAAAATGTGGCATACTTCCTGAGTTCATTTTTTTACACTTTCATATGAAAAATTCGTTTGTAGGAGTATTTATGGGCTGACTTTTTAAATTTCTTTTTTTGTTTGAAAGGGTATCCCAAGGTAGTCCCACTGCTATAAAGTCAGGTCTCCGGTCTCCAGGATCCTGGAGAAATGAAAGTAAACTCTCAAAAATAAGCTCATTTTTTTTCTATTAAGGTAGTTTTGAATATATTAAATTAATTTTGTTCAATAAACGATCAACTGAGGATTATCTCCTTATTCATCTGATTATGAAAACGTGAAAATAAAAGCTTGAGCTTGAATGTTTGAATACTATACTAATACTATACT